>APFE031117490.1:0-31844 GCA_000404065.3 Pinus taeda
ATTGATTTAAACCTATATAAATCAAAATTGGTTTGTTAATATAAATTAAAATGAATTTTGCATTCTAAGAGTTTTAAACTTTCTCAGTGTTAATTAAGATATATTATTTATAACACACGCATATATATGAGTAGTTTTTAAGTGCGATTTTTTAAGTTTCTCACAGATTTTTGGTCGGAATCTGACGAAAAAAATTGTGGCCAAATCTTGATTTGTGTTGTTTAAACTGGTTTTGTCCATGCATATATGGATTCAACACTCTCAAAAACCTCTAAGTGCACTTCGATTGTGAAAAGGTCACTGTTAAACTTGTGATTTCAAGATAAAACCCTATGAATTTAGACAAAATTAGATTAGAAATAAATGAGAAACTTTCCGCAAGAAAACTACACTTTAAAGACTATATACTATATATATAATTAATTAATTTTCCTTCATTTATTATTATTTTATAATTTATATTTAGTTTATTTATTTAATTGAAATTAATTTTATATAAAAAAGGATGTTATAAAATTAAAATATTTATTTAAAAAGTTAAAATAATATATTTATATTTAATTTATTTTATAATATAAATATGATAGTATCACTATGATATTATAGAGATATTAGAATGATTATAATCACAATTCATAAAGATACAAAAATTATTATTATATTATTATTATCTAATTTTAAAGTCAAGGCCAAGCTAAACACTAAATTGGTGATTGAGACCCTTTTATTTGTGGAACAAAAGACCTATTTCAATGTAGGGATTTGACTACTAAATTTAAAAAAGATGCATCCCAAATTAGTGATTAAGACTCCTTTATTTGTGAAACAAAAGACCTACCTCAATATAGCGATTTCACTACTAAATCTAAAAAACATACATATTCCACAAATAAATAATTACCCTTTGAATAAAAATTTAAAATTTTTAACTCTAAATAAATGATTACCCTTCACTATCATAACCACGTGTTTTTCCTAATAAATATATGGCCAATCACTATCACAACTCACATCGATTTAAAAGTTGATTAGAGCATGGGAAAATAAATATTTAAAATTTGTGTGGCTACTTTTTCTGATAGCGTGTCATCGTAAAGTGGGTTATTAATGATTAAAACTTAAAAATAAAAGAAACAATGTATCAAGGTAAAAAAGACAAGTTCCTTCACTAAAGAGCTGTGATGTCTCCTTTTATAACTGTATAAGGTTTAATAGTGCAATAATATCATTTTTTTTTAGGTGCGAGTTTTAAAAAATATATGTTTTTAATGTGTTAAGATTGATTTTTTTAATTATTATTATTATTATTTTTAAAAAATGATTTTGAGAGTTTAATATTTTAATAGGGTAGTTTTTTATTTTTATTTTAATATTTTAATTGAGGTAGTTTTTTCATTTTTATTTTATTTTTTTTTTTTATCTGTAGAGAATTAACAATTTTTCTAACACGTAGTTACAGTAAACTTTTAGGGTCTACGACTTGTCAATTTCTCCGTATACTAGGTCATAATTAGGGTTTTGAACCTTGGATGGCTTACATTACTTTCAACCACCAAATGAATGCCCCCCTTGCACATAGTTTTTCATTTTTAAAATATAGAAATATAATATTTTTTTAAAGGAAAAATCGTAAATTTTATTCAACATGCAAAAAAAAGAACAAAATTACATTCTGCAGATGCCATGAGGCATTTAATAATTTCAACCTTTCAACGGATGCACAAAAAAGAAAAATAAAAATAAAAGAAAATTACATTAAAAATTTCAGGGGTTAAGTGTAATAATAATCACTTAGCTCCCTGTTTTTGCCCTTCTTTTTTGTACTTTTTGTCAAACCCCATGATTGGGATCGCTTGTTACTATTACTAGTTGATGTCCAACTTCCTACAATGGGACTTCCTTCTCTGGATATGAGCTCTTAGATACACGAGTTCTGAGCGTTTCCTCACCCGACAAATGTTTCTTTATTGACTATTGTATGATGATCTTAGTCGATGACGACCTCTACTTCTTTCTATAAGTATTGCTTGAGATTTCAATGAGGTTTCCAAGAACACTTATTCAACATAATTTATTCCAGACATTCTTTCTGCTTCCCATGTCAAGAGCTCTTACTTCTAATGCTTCTATCATGATGCTATTTTCTAATTTGATGCATCCTATCTTATTTCCATTGCTTCCTATCTATAAATTACAAGTGAAAAGTACCTTCTAGTGAAGAAGATCATCGTAATCATAGTATATATTTTTTACTTCTTCATTTTTACACTTCTTTGTCTTAGGCTCTTTCACTTCTTCAATAATGTGGGCTACTTCCCTATCCCTCTTGTCCTTACTACGTTTAGGACAATCTCTTCTATAGTGCCCAAGTTCTTGACATCCATAACATCTTACCTTATCCATGTTCTTCCTTTTCTTTTGAGGACCGAACTTTCCAAATTTCCCTTTTCTTCTTGCCATAGCAGCATATGCTTTATTTCGCTTATTTGGTCCAACATCAACCTTTGCCTTCAGTCTGGTTTCTTCAATCTTACAAAGTGACCATAGATCTTGAAATGGAGTAGTTTCTTTCTTCCCATATAAACTTGAAGTGAAGTTACCCCATTCTTTCGGTAGTGCATTTAGTACCGTTGTGGTCATCTTTTTATCAAACATGACTTCTCCCAGCTCTTGCAGTTGATCTCGAATTTCTGATATACTCATAAAGTAGGAGGCTATTCCATCTTCCTTGGATATCTGCAATTTGTAGAGTTCTTTCCTTAACGATATTACTTCTCTTGAAGTACTTACGGAAAACAACTCTACCAATTTGTCATATATAGCTTTTGCAGTCTCCAACTTTGATATATATGGGATTAGAGAGTCCTTTATAGATTCTATAAGAATCATCCGAGTTCTTACTTCTCCCTTCATGAATCTAGCATGTGCTTGAGTATCGTCTTTTGGAGGCTAGGTAATTGATCCCTTGATGTGATCCATGACCTCTTTCTCAATAAGATTAAGGTTTGTCCTTTTCTTTCATGTAAGGAAATTTGCAGCCCTAACCAATTTATTGCTTTCCTTGCAAAAAGACATTTTTTTATTATCAGATATAGTCATTGAATTACTTGAGATATTGATGCTTGCTTCTTCCTTAATCTTGATGTTGATAGAGGATTTGCTTCTTGAGGGATTGATAAGAGAGAGCTTGATTCACGATCCTTATTGAATGATTTAGCCTTCCTTCTTTCTTGAAGATGGTTTCAAGATTCTTGTAGATTTCTTTGATCTAGGGTTTTGAAGATCTTCACATTAGTTGCCCTTAAATATGCTACAATCACTACTTGATGTCATCTTGATTGAATTCCCCTTCTTGACTTCAACACCTAAGCTCTGAAACCATGTTGAGAAATCTAGGGCATGAATAGTTAAAAGATTTCTCTGCTTGATAATTGTTTTGATATACTTTTACTTCTTAGCTTATAGTCTTTTATTCATTATGTTATTATTGTGTTTTATTCATCAAGACAATTACCAATATACACAATAAAATACAAACAACACAGTATGTAGGCTTGTCAGCTAGGGCTAAAACCTCTCACCTCTTGAGAGGAAAACTCAATCAAAATTATTCTTTTAGATCTTCAACTGATGAGTACCAAGCCCATGACCAAGACCCTTGATTCTAGTATCCTCCCAAGAAACTTGTTACTAACCTTGTTGCTCTACCTCTTCTCTTCCTCGACTTCCTTCTTGATCTTGAACTGCTCTCCTCAACTCCTTCTAGAGAAACTTGGTCTCTATACTTCACTCTGCTTCTTCTCGACTTCTCTTAGAGAATCTCGGTCTCTATGATCTTACTTGCTTCCTCTAGAGAATCTCAGTCTCTAGACCTCTATCTCGGTTACCCAGAAGAACCCTCCTTCGTTGTCCCAGAAGAAAATTCCTTTGCTGGCCAGAAGAATCTTCCTTCACTGTCCTAGAAGAAAACTTCTTTGCTGCCCCAGAAGATTCTCTTCTTTGTTGTCACAAAATAATCTCTCTTTGTTGATGCCATAAGAAACCCTACTTCACAATACCCACAAGAATCCTCCTTCACTATACCTTCTTCGCACTTCTTTTGTTGGACTCTACTTCGCACTTCTTCTCGATCAAATTCTTGTCGAGTTTCTTGCTTTGATTGAGGCCAAGTGTGGCTTATATATACACATTTCCTCATGTCCTTTGGGCTGACATGATTACTTGTAGTTAGGTCGACTTCTACTCGTAGTTTCTTCCATCGTTGTAGGCCGACTTGAAGAGGATAAGTGACAAGGTCTTGGAGGATACTTTACATAAACAAGTTTGACTCTATACAAAGTGTAACATGACTTCATTACATGAAAATGACTCTATTATTTATGAGTAGATGACAAATAATTCCTAAAGACTCTCTATGGGAGTCTCGACTCAAAGATAAAATCTCTTGCTCATGAAACCCATGAAGCAAGTCAATACAATAATAATTTTATTTTTCTTCTTTACATCTCATTACATAAAATCATAATTACATGTCATTACGAAGACCGAACCTAGTTACACTTTCTAACACTCACTCTTAACTAGGGAGGTATTCATAATGGTACTTGGACTTTCTCAATCTGAAGAATTTCTCATAAGAAGAATTTGGATTGGTAACTCATTTGCATAGCATCATATCAACCAACATTGTTACATAGCAAGGCCTTGACTAACAAATCCTTATCTCACAAGATCTGGGCTCAATGCTGGTGAGACCAATGATTTATAGACCATCATTGTCTCTCTTGGAACATCCCCTACCTGGGTACTCAAGGTGTGTTCCATGAGGACTATTCTTATCTTGGACTCCCCAACCCCCAAAGAATATCAGTCCTCCATGACTACTCTTCTGTTTGATGCCCTATCTCATTCTCAAAGAGCATCAAATTCCAAATGATTACTCAATCCTCCATTCTGTCTTCCTAGGTGAAAACTAGAATGACATGTCTATCTCTCCCTTCTCAAACAGGGAGGACATATTCCAATAAAGGAATGTACTCATTCCTACCAAAAAGGAATGTACCTAAGCTCCCTCTTGGCTTAGGAATTTCCAAGTTTCTTCCAAGCGAGAAACTTCTTTTCAGGCCCCCTCTTAACTAGGGACCTACAACAGCTCCTCAAGTGGAACAACCAACTGCTTGAAGACCTCCTCTCTTCTTCGATGTCTTAAATTTATTTTGTCATGGAGTCTTCATCTTTTGGGTCTCCTTCATAAGGCACAAACCATCCATCAAATTGATCCATTATATTTCCATCTGGCTTTGCTTTATGACATTATGCTTTCATGCCATATTTTTTGGAAGGATCTTACATCCCTCAATATGGTCCTCTTGGAAGTCATCCACAGATCTTCCCTTTGGAAGTCCTACGTAATCCCATCTAGATATTAGTTCAAAAATAAGGAATGAACACTTAAATCAAACATTACCTTTGTGATGGTATTTTATCATGACATCTTCCTATAGGTATCAACATCATGTATGCAGTTTGACACATTTCCCAAAGATATCCATTGTCAAGGATCTTCATCTTTTTCCCGACTCCTGTCAGAGTCTTCATATCTTTCGAGGAGATATTCTAGTCAACTCTTCTTAGTCTCGGATGTTGAATGCCTTCTGCCTTTGTTGCATATTTTCACGATCTCTTCCTTTCTTTTCACACTTCATTCCCAGGAGCTTCCAATCAGAGTTCCTCAATTGTAGTCAGCTTCCTCATGATTCATATGAGAACATTTTATGTTGATTTCATCTAGTGTGACTTATGATTTTCTGCAATCTTTTAAAGGAGGATATCCTTTCTACTTTTGATCATATTTCCCAAGATTGAAATAATGATCCATATTATCTGCAACCATATTACATGGATTTCATAATAACCTATGTAAGCATACATACCTCATCTTTCCTTTCAGTCATCATGACTTCCTGTAGAAAATTCATTTTGAACGTAAGAACTTTATTCTTTAGACCCGATTTCCGGCTATGTCATCATATCATCGTCTCTTGAATCCCATGAGTTGGAATTCCTAACGAAACTCTTGCTTCCTTTCTAAATTGGTGAATCCTTTGATAAACATTCCATCACAAAAACTTGTGGATCTTTCATATCCTCACCAGGTAGATGTTTCTTTATTGACTATTGTATGATGATCTCAATTGATGATGACCTCTACTTCTTTCTATAAGTATTGCTTGAGATTTCAATGAGGTTTCCAAGAGCACTTATTCAATAGAATTTATTCTAGACATTCTTTCTGCTTCCCATGTCAAGAGTTCTTACTTCTAATTCTTCTATCATGATGCTATTTTCTAGTATGATGCATCCTATCTTATTTACATTGCTTCCTATCTATAAATTACAAGTGAAAAGTACCTTCTAGTGAAGAAGATCATCTCAGTCATAGTAGAGATTTTTTACTTCTTCATTTTTACACTTCTTTATCTTATGCTCTTTCACTTCTTCAGTAATGTGGGCTTCTTCCCTATCCCTCTTGTCCTTATTACATTTAGGAAAATATCTTCTATAGTGCCAAAGTTCTTGACATCCATAACATCTTATCTTGTCCATGTTCTTCCTTTTCTTTTGAGGGTTGAACTTTCCAAATTTCACTTTTTTTTCTTGCCATAGCGGCATATGCTTGATTATGCTCATTTGGTCCAACATCAACCTTTGCCTTCAGTTTGGTTTCTTCGATCTTATAGAGTGACCATAGATAATAAAATGGAGTAGTTTCTTTCTTCCCATATAAACTTTAAATGAAGTTACCCCGTTCTTCCGGTAGTGCATTTAGTACCACTGTGGTCATCTTTCTATCAGACATGACTTCTCCCAACTCTTATAGTTGATCTCCAATTTATGCTATCGTCATAAAGTATGATGCTATTCCATCTTCCCTGGATATATTCAGTTTGTAGAGTTCTTGCCTTAATGAGATTACTTCTCCTATAGTACTTACGGAAATCAACTCTACCAATTTGTCATATATAGCTTTTGTAGTCTCCAACTTTGATACATATGAGATTATAGTCTTTTATAGATTCAATAAGAATCCTATGGGCTCTTACTTCTCCCTTCATGAATATAGCATGTGCTTGAGTATCTTCTTTTGAAGCATGGGTAATTGATCCCTTGATGTGATCCATGACCTCATTCTCAATAAGATTTAGGTCTGTCCCTTTCTTCGATGCAAGGGAATTTGTAGCCCCAACCAATTTATTGCTTTCCCTGCAAATTTACATTTTGTTATTATCAAATATAGTCATAGACTTACTTGATAGATTGATGCTTGTTTCCTCCTTAATCTTGATGTTGATAGAGGATTTGATTCTTGAGAGATTGATAAGAGAGAGCTTGATTCACGATCCTTCTTGAATGATTTAACCTTATTTCTTTCTTGAAGATGGTTTCAAGATTCTTGTAGATTTCTTCGATCTAGGGTTTTTAAGATCTTGACCTTAGTTTCCCTTGAATCTGCTACAATCACTGCTTGATGTCTTCTTGATCGAATGCCCCTTCTTGACTTCAACATCTAAGCTCTGGTACCATGTTGAGAAATCTAGGGCATGAATAGTTAAAATATTTCTCTCCTTGATAATTACTTGTGATATACTTTTACTTCTTAGCTTATAGTCTTTTATTCATTATGTTATTATTGTGTTCTTTTCATCAAGACAATTACCAATATGCACAATAAAAGACAAATGACATAGTATATAGGCTTCTCAACCAGGGCCAAAACCTCTCACCTCTTGAGAGGAAAACTCGATCAAAATTCTTCTTCGATATATTCAATTGATGAATACCAAGACCATGACCAATACCCTTGATTCTAGTATCCTCCCAAGAACCTTGTTACTAACCTTGATGCTCTACCTCTTCTCTCCGTCAAATTTCTTCTTGATCTCGAACTGCTATCCTCGGATCCTTCTAGAGAAACTCGGTCTCTATTCTTCACTTTGCTTCTTCTCAACTTCTTCTAGAGAAATTCGATCTCTATGATCTTACATGCTTCCTCAAGAGAATATCGGTTTCTATACCTCTATCTTGGTTACCCATAAGAGCCCTCCTTCATTTTCCCAGAAGAAACTTCCTTTTCTGCCTAAAAGAATTATCCTTCGCTGCCCTAAAAGAAACCTTCTTTGCTGCCCCAGAAGAATCTCTTCTTCATTGTCCCAGAAGAATCTCTCTTTGTTGATCCCAGAAGAAAACCTACTTAGCAATACCCAAAAGAATCCTCCTTCGCTATACCTTCTTCTCACTTCTTTTGCTAGACTTTACTTCACACTTCTTCTTGATTGAATGCTTGTTGAGTTGCTTGCTTTGAGTGAGATCGAGTGTGGCTTATATATACACCTTTCCTCATGTCCTTTAGGCTGACATGATTACTTGTAGTTATGCCGACTTCTTCTAGCAGTTTCTTCCATCGTTGTAGGTCGACTTGAAGAGGATAAGTGACAAGGTCTTGGAGAATACTTTACATAGACAAGTTTGACTCTAGATAAATTGTAACATGACTTCATTACATGACAATGACTCTATTATTTTATGACTAGATGACGAATAATTCTAAAGACTCTCTATGGGAGTCTTGACTCAAAAATAAAATTTCTTGCTCATGAAACCCATGAAGCAAGTCAATACAATAATAATTTTATTTTTCTTCTTTACATATCATTATGTAAAATCATAATTACATGTCATTATGAAGACAGAACATAGTTACACTTTCCAACACTCCATATCTAATTTTGCATCTTGAGGTCTTTTGATATGTGGAAGATCAGACCAAATTCCCTTGAAATAATTTATGTTCTCTAGATCAGTGGGATTGCTCAGATGAAACATCAAAGGGCGGATCCTTAGCCAAGCCCATGATCAATTTCACAATCTCTAGATTAGTGGCAATGATGCTCAGAAAGGATGTAGAAAAGAACCTAACACACTCTATCAACCCCTGTTGTGGAAGGAAAGAGATTTTTTTTTTCTTTGAGTGAGAGAGATTGGGAATAATAACATTTAAAAGGGCTGCACACTTCCACATGGACCCTTAACGCACCACCAACAAAGAAATAACATATATCTAAATGGGAGAAATGCATAATCTCTGTCTAAACTCCTTATAACAACGTAAAGCAAATTTAACATGAAATAGTAGATTTGCAACTGCATCGCATTGAAGAAGTTGTCTTTTCTCCGTATATAAAATCTACAACCATCCATATTCTTTGCCTTGGGTAATATTGAACTCTTCAACCATTGGATTTGGTTCTCCTCTTGGTTCATAATAAAACTTGTGTTTAACAACTTTTTGCTCATCCCTGCATAAAGAAAGAAACCCATCTCCATGCCTTATCTCTCTACAAAGGAGAGCGACTACGATCTACACTTCATGAGTAGAGGTGTCATCCAGGAGATAAACAAAGAAAAACCCCTAGCTCCAATTACGTTCTCCATAACTCTCCCTCTTCTATCGTGTTTATAATAAATAATTATAATTTAATAAACGATGTTTTTTCATTTATAAAATATGAAAAAATAATAATTTATTTTAACAAATATCTAATGAAAAAATTTAAATAAAATTAAATCATGTGCAAATCTAGTGATCTATGAAATCTCAAAATTCTTTGTTACATGGATTTTCCTTCCCACCACCTTTCATTGTGCCAAGAGGTGCTCTACAACCAAATATGGGGGGGATGTTGAGGTGTAATATAAGTATATCAACATTTTTTAAATGTTGGCTCTATTACACATCACAATGAGAAAACATATGTATAAGGAAATTAAAGCTAAATAAAAAACAATAGCTTGCAATATTCTCAATGAAGTCTTTCTGGAGATAATTTTAAAGCATATTAATTTAATAGTATGAATATGACCAATGGAATATTTGGTTTCATGAATCTTGGCATGATATCATCCAATTGAAACCAAGCCTAATTGGCCTGTGCGGCTTGCATATTTGATTCACTATATAACATTATATACAATAAATAATGCATTCTAAAACAAGCAAGAAGATCAATCTGGATTTATTCGAGTTCACTTTAAGTAAGACCAAGTTATTTGTTATTCCATCGTCTGCAATGGCTGTGTAGATGTCAGGGAAGAGAAAGGCACAAGAATGCAATGATATGGTGAGGGTTCAAAGCTCTAACGCCAAAATATTCGAGGTGGGCAAAGTGGTGGCGTTACAATAAGTGATTATAAAGAAGGCAATGGAGGACATGGGCACTCATGACCCCGTTCCTTTTTCTAATGCCTCTAGTGAGATTTTGGAAAAGGTTATCAAATATTGTGAATATCATGTAGATCACCCACCATATTCGATAAAACAATAAAGGACGTTGACTACTGGGATGTTGAGTTCCTCAATGTTGTTCATTTAACTATATCTTACATTACATGTGTTGCCCACTATATGGATATCAAGAGTCCTTTGGATATTAATTTGCAAAACAAGTGGCTATACAATTATAAAAAATGCAATGTATTCTTGTTATGTGTTAAATCAATATTTAAATTACTTTAAAGGAAAGTTATAAATAACACATATATTTATAAAACAACTGTGGTGGAATAAACATCACAATTATGTTTATTGAGAGATGTTTTGATCCATTAAATAATTAATTTGAGATACGACTATATCCCCTTCTTGTGGGCACATGTTGTAGTACTCAACAACCCCTCATTTAATTTTTATTTTAGCCATATAAGAAAAATTTGGGGAATTTTTTTGCATCGCATTTAGGCTTTGAGTGTGTTTACTTCATTTCAAGTCTAATGTGCCTTTTATTTACATTAAGTTTTTATTTTTATAGTTTTCCTAAGTTTGATTAAGTTTGTTTGTTAATAGACTTTATAAATAATTTTTTGTTTTAAACATCTTAATTATTTAGATTAATGAATAAAACATAATCTCCGAGGCCAAGCTTGTGTTACAACATTTGGCAATGACTCTCTATTAAACAAATAATGAAACTTTAAGTTACTAGAGTATTCTTTTAGAAACCTTTCTAATCAAAGTTAGGTGATATAGATTATAAAGTGGTTGTAGTTTATTGGAGACTCACATATCACGTAACCCTCCTCTGCTCACTTATATATGATAATTCCTTATCAGAGTTTTGTTATGTGTCACAACGAAAAACCTCCGATCTCCGATATTATATTTCCCCGATTTCCACTCCCTCCGATCGCTAATATCCCTAAAGGTCTTCGATCTTTGATTTGTGATAATCCAATTACCTCCGATCTCTGATAGGCCTTCGCTCCGACCTCCGATACACTCCAATCTCCGATATACAGACCCGATTTGATTTAAATTTTTGATAATTATAATATCGCGTCCCCTCTCATATCAAAACTTCTGAAGTGATACTCCGATATGACTTAACCCTCCGATCGTTGATTTAGTTACGGATTCGATATAGTTATTAAAATGAATTAATTATGATTCCGCATCTGCTCCATATTGGAGCTACCCATATTACAAATATTTTATGTTGTCTCATTTTAAAAGCTGTGATGAGCTTACCTCTATTCCACTAAAATGCTGCTGTGTGTCATTATTTGGTACGACTGTAATGTTCTAATATAAAAAAGCCATTTAATTTGTTTTAAGTCGGTCTCATGACTCATATTTAAGATTTTATAGTTTTCTTATACTTTGGCTTGATTTTCTCCCCAATTTCAACTAATTTTGGCCTTATATTGGCAGAGAAGCTTCCAGGATGAAATATACTAACAGATTCAACAATTGATCCCTAAAAGAACTCCTCCAGGTGGAAAAGCAGATCTAAAATGGGTAGGAAATCACTATGGTTGTTGAAGCAATTAAATGCAGTCTTATCCGAACATGAACTAAATTGGGAATTTCCTCAAGCCGTAGCTATTCATATTATGCTAGAATTTGATCTAAAGGAATATTTCCGCTCTAGTTTTCCTTTATTTGCTCAATCTATTGAGAAAATCAAGGGAGACTCTTAGTATTCCCAGCATGTATAGATACCATCTCTGGGCTGTAATAGAGGATTCAAATCATGGTAAAATCCTTCTCTACTCTGTAATTCAGGATTCTAAAAGCACTACTGTAATAGGGATTTAGGGCTGTAGAGGAGAGGAGAGTTTATCTCAGATCTGAGGAATAGGGAGATTTATCTTTTACATATCTGAACTATGTATGATGAGTAGAGATTGCACTATTGCAACACCTGTTTCATTAACATAATTTATGAGTTGTATAGGGTAGTTGGAGATCAGAGCAAGGGAATTGGACTTAATAAATTGGTATTCAAGATATTATTGTTTTAAATACTAGTTTCATTTTATAAAAGTAGAGACTTGTGATTTTCAGTCATATTTGTGCACTATTGTCTATGTGAGTGATTTATTGCAATTATCTATTGTTTATATCTACTCTTATGTACTGAACTATGATTTCTGATTAACTACTTACTCAGCGATCAACCTTTTAATTCTGTCTTAACAAACAATAATATTATGTGAACTATTTTCTTGTATTATTGTTTAATCATTCGAGCTATGGGATTACTAATCATCATTATTTTTGTGAACTACTTCCTAAATGTTGTTGATTAATAATTCTAGTTAAAGGATCTTTGAACATGATATGTTTGGTAATCATAATATCAACTAATTGAACTACTTCGTTAACTTGATATTCACTATAAGCCAGACATATTTAAATATCAATTCAATTAGTTAGCTTGCTCTCGGTTGGGTTAGATCTACATCTTCCTAATCGAGATAGCTTTAGGTTTTCTATCCTTCTGATTGTATTCTAGTGCTAGTTTATATTTAAATTTAATTCTACATTCCTAAAAGTCATCTTATCAAAGAGGCAAACTTTAGTTGTGGCTTGGATGAACCCCATATCAGCTTAAGGATAATTTCTTCCCTGATCAGCAAGAGGATTGATCTAATATCTCTTCTCTATTGGTAGGTGAAATTCATATTTTAAGCCAGTGGAGATAGAGAGAAGGTAACTGGGCCTAGTTTGACCAGTCAGAACCACCATTTCAATGGAAAAGGAGCTACTCTAAGTTCCTGAACGAGTGGTCTCCCTTATAATGTTGTAGGCAAATATTTTCGAGCCTTCAACATTTTCGCTGCTAGAAGGAGTTCCAGTGAATTGTTTTCTTTGAGTATTTATTATTATTTAATATGGCCCCATGTAAAAGACTTCCTTGGAGTTGCATTATTGGACCTCTTCCAAAAATCACTCTAGTAAAGGCAGTCAAGATCCCATCTCACATAAAATATAATGATAATACATATGCTTTTAATCATCTCATTAAATTTATCTTAAGTTGCAATAATAACAATATTGACGAAGATATTGTTTGCAGAATATTTACTCTAACTTTGACAGGAAAAGTCAAAGGTTGGTGCTTGTCACTTCCAGTTGACTCTGTACGTAATTGGGATGATTTTAAAAGATTTTCCTTCACGCATTTCAGGAATATGACTACGAAAAGGTGTGTGATCAGTTAGAAGAATTGTGTAGGATGGAAGGTAAGACTTTTTATATGTTTTTATGTTAGATTTAAATTAATTTTAATGCAGTTTCGGTCCAAAGATTTGCCTCCTCAATTCCAAATGATTGGATGGTTTAGGAATTTAGTGTCTCTATGCTATGATAACTATCAAGAACCAGAAAGTAAAGCCTTTGTTGATAGTGATACACTTTCTCTCAAAATGACAATTTTGATTTTTCACAAATTGAAATTACAAATGATAATGCAGGAATAATCCAAATTTACATAATACTAATCAAGTAGAATTTAAACTAAATCAACAACAATTAAATCAACCAAAGAATGTCGACAACGCACAGTCTACTACTGAAATTAATTCATAATATGCTGATGATAAATTGCAAATGATGGAGTAGCTCAATAACAATTTGCAAATCGATCAAATATATGAAAAATCTGAATTGTCTATTTTGGAAAATCAGAAATCATCTATGCATAGAGAAACCTTTAGGTATATATCTTAAACTTCTTATTTTTCTCTCTACCCTGATATCTTTAACAATATTAATTTAATTCATAATCAATCAAGAGTTCCTTTAGATACATATTTAATATTAGAAAACATAGGAAATGATTTTAATAATGAATTATTAATTTTTGATATCAGTAGAGAAAATTTAAAGAGTAATTCAATCAATAAACCTAAAGATTCTCTTAACTTGATAATCAATCACTTGCCTGTTTCTGATTTATTTAATTAAGAAGAAAATAACACTTATGGTGATGACTTGGAAAATGAAAAAACTCAGCCTCTTTTCTCTTTGGAAATGATTTTGTCTGATTCCTTAGGTGAATCTATTTTTGAAGATAAAGAGAATTTTAATCAAGGATTTATTTCGGTCCATTCTAATTTTTAAACATTCAATCATCCTATTAATTTTGGTATTCAAGAACCCATCCCAATTTTTGATTCCTATGATGATGAAATGCCCTTTTTGGATCATAAGCTTGAAATCTTCCCATTCCCGCAAAAGAAAGCAAACAATGAGTTTAATATTAAAATTCCTATTGATGCTCATGGGAAAGAAATCTTCGCAAATGAATCCCAACCATGTTGTACCATTACTTTTAACATTAACGTAAACTTGAATCCACTCTGTTTTCAGTTCCCTCACTTTGAATTTATTTTTCTTTTGAATCTCATTTTTGAATTTCTAAGCACATTGTACTAGTATTTCGAACATTCAAACTCTAGACACTCATCAGGTGCATGAATAAGCATATATTAGAATCAATTAAAGAGTTTCAAGAAAGGACATCGACTACTTTTTATATTGAAATTTTATTTGTTTATGCTTGACCAATTTATTTCTCACTTTCAAATAAGTTCATCACAAATTCTGGCACCTAAGAGTGCACCATTTCATTCGAACCAATAATAAGACACTTCTAGAAACCTTTTAAATGTTCATCCATTCTTTATTGATCCATTTGAAAAAAATCTGGAAGTTCCAGTTCGCAGTAATATTTCTGACTCTGCGAGTGTTCGACAAGCTTCAATAATTAAAAATGTAGCATTCAAGCCTGGCATGATGTTTCCTCTTCCTTCGAAGTTCTTCCAATCATTCACTAAAATTCATGCTATTTTTTATGATGTTGTAAACATTTGGTTGGAATAATTTCAAGGTAAGAATTTTGTAAATAAATTTACTTTTCTAAATTTGTTACTTGTGCATAATAGGCTAAAATGTTCTTTTTTATAATTTAATTTCAGTTTTACTCCTGTTGTTTGACCTATACATACATGCAGTAGTTAGAATGAGAAAATGGTTACATTGGAAGTATGACTATACCTAGTCATATTTCCTTCCACTCAGTTGCCAATAGGAATAGATTAATTTAGATTTAAATTCCTTTTCTGTTTGCATTTATTTCATTATTTCAAATTTTTAATAAGCAAGTAATGAAGCCAAGTTTTTCTTGGCATCTCCTTTCATTTTCTGGCAAAATGTCTTAGAACACATCAGAGTTCTTATATAGTTAGATCATATACACTTGTGATGTGCTTAATTACATTGCTTTTGCGAAACTTCATTGTATTGTTTTTGTAATGAAAACATGTATCAAGAAGTTTCAAGGAATTACTATGACTTGGCAATTTTGGATTAACAAGTATCTCTAAAGGCTTATTTTATCACTTCGATCTTCTGATGGAAATTTGAAGTGGATATGATTAATAGTTCATTACTTAGCATTTTAAATTGAATAAATAAATGAAGCTTGAACATGAATCATTGTTTTAGTGCTTGCTTTAAATTGAATAAATTATGTTTTTGGGCCAATGAAAATGACATTCAAAGCCACTTCTTCATGCTTTTACTTCCAATTAAAAGAAGAAGTTACTTCGGCTAGAAAAAAAACATTTTTCTCAAGTAAGATCAAACAAAAATTTTCAGTGGTAAGTTTCATATGTCCATTCCCATCCTTTCATTTTCTGCATTTTTCCTTTTGCTTGAATTCCTTGCTTCTGTTTTCTCTTCTAGTTATATTCCCTTATCCTTGTTTCCTCTATTTTGCAGGTTTATATTGGTTTGAGGATTCATTTTGTTTCTTTTGGGTAAAAGAAGCGAGGAAGAACAATCAAGGAGTTTCAAGAAGTTTCCTCTTCCCTTTCTTGTTTATGATTTTCATTCCGATTGATGGTCTTTTTCTTAAAACAAAACAATATCTAAAGACTTGTAATTTAAATTTATAGAACATGATTTGTAAAAGGAGAAAGTCGCTAGAAATGAACATCAACGAGTTATCATTTTTTTTTGCTAAGGCAAGAGTGGATCCTTCTATTCAATTAAAAAGAGAAGTATTATACAAATGTGACCGCGGTGGTGAGGCTTGCCAATACGATAGGCCTACCCCAATTCAAGGTCACAAAACGACAAAGCGGACCCAAGGACGCGAGCCCACTAGAACAAACTTGCAATCCAAAACTGATTGTTGGATCTTGAGCTGATGATCCAGCGGATTAGAAACATATCGGGTGGCCAAAAAGCACACCCGTTAACAAATGAATTGGACCTGATGAACCCAATAGACCATAGTCTATAATCCTATCGGGTCCGTTTTTGACTTAACCTTCGATCCCTTTAACCATCTGAAATCTATCATTTGCGTGCGATCCCGGAGAGGTCATGTGAACAGCTCGAAACATAACCCCTAATGCGGACCCACCAACTTGCACGCAGAATCCTGGCCGTAGATTATCCTCGCTAGATCCAACGGTTACGGATCATATAGCGCGGGCTAAGAGCATCGATAGTTAGCGCGTGATGAAGGCGGTAATTCCACCCCACCCTTATCCACGTGTCGCGTGGTGAGTGGAATCGCTCCCAAATGAGAAAAAACACTTCCTGCTTGATGAGATTGCGAAATATCAGAAACCACCACAAGGGCTGTAATGCTGTTCACCGGAATAAAATTTGGGGTTTTGCGATTACCGGGAAAATCTGGGTTCCAGTTCATGGGCCAAAGGGAGATGAAGATCCCTCCATACAACCATCCCCCTGAGACATCTGGATTGCCATTTCCTACGTTAATGAGGCTGACGTAGACCTGCAACCTAAAAAGGATCTCACTTATGTCAAAACACTTCATGATGAAACCAGAATAACTGTACCCTGTCCCTGTGGCTCTGTGTCAGCAAAAACGGTCTCTTGATTTTCCTGATGCTGCTGTCGGTCGCTAAGGGCTCTGGATGAACATCCCTCCTTCAACCTGTCATCTGTTATCTCCTCCCACCTGTAGCAGAGATCGATATGCCTATTTGGAACCCCCTCATTGGCAAGCCAGTCCGCCACTTTGTTGGCTTCCCTACGAACATGCACCAACCTGAGGGTTCTCAGCATTCTTAGGTGCGCTTGGATTCTTTGGTAGACTTGCAGAAGCCGCCAATGTTCTGAGATTTTCTCAGGAGCAGCGCTAGCATTTATCCTCTTCACTGAATTAATGACTAGTTCTGAATCAGCCTCAATGATGACATTTTGAATGTTGTACTTGAGCAGTATTTCCAGGCATGATTCCATCACCATGAGCTTAGCCATATTGTTAGTAGCTTTGCCAAGATAACTGTGGAAGATGACCTGTATGTTTCCTACCGCATCCCTCAAAACCCCTCCATAACCAGCTTCTCCCGGATTGCCTTTTGAAGCCTCGTCTATATTGAATTTTAAAAAACCATGAGAAGGGGGTTGCCAAGAAGACTTTTCTGTTGAGGTTTTCTTGATAATCTGCATAGAACCCTAAGGGGGAATATTCTTGAGCTCTAACTTCTTCAATATTCTTTTCTCTCTTTGTTCAATGGGTTTACCTGTAGCTGCTCCTCCTAGGAATGACAAATTGGAAAGGTTCCATGCTGAAGTTAGAACAAAATTAGAAGTTATGGATAACAGGTTGGCAAAGCTTGAAGAAACTACATCAATGGAGCATAGTCCGCACTCGAAGCGGTTGAGACCAGTAAGGGCCCAATGAAGAAAAAAGTCAAGAAAGCACAAGGGACTGAAAGAAAAAACCAGAGTCGATGAACACAAGTCCCAAAGAGAATCTTAAGAGACATGACTGTCAATTGTTCGATAATTTTGCTAAGTCTTAATATTGTCTGATATCATATAAATATATTTTGTTATTAAAAATCTTTTGTTGAAAATATAATAAGTATCTGGCAAACAAAATATAATAAAAATAGACTTTTAATTTTTTGAACATCTAAATGCATAATCATTATAAAACTAAACTATATAATAGTTGTCGAAAACTAAACTTACTTTAGTGGATATCCTTACCCATTCTTTGAAAAAAATATTCAAATATAAAACTTAATTAATATAAACTTTCACAATTTATTATATTTATTATAAACATAAACTTTCCCAATTTATTATATTTATTATAAATATAGTTTGAGTTAGTCAATTTTTTGAAAACATCTCCATAAAAAGTTACATGTTTAAATGTAAAGAAAGTAGAATGTATATACTTCCATAAACTTTGGTAGGAATTTATTTTAGTATTCGCTAAAATAACCATTTTAAATATTCAAACATCACATGTTGAAAATCATTTTAACATTCTAACCATTCAAATATTGTATATAATATTTTTAATTTTATTCATGGCCAACTTACATCTTATCTTATATATGGTTAAAAAGCAAAAAACGAGAGCATATTCTAATAAAGATATAAAATTTGATCCGATTAGGAGATTGAGATTTTTAAAATTAAGGCTTTTCCATGAGTTAATTTTTTTAAATATGATCTTTACCTTTAATGCGTATTGGCGCATTATGAAAAGGTTATTTAAATATAAAATAAAATTGAGAATGAGAGATTACAATTATACAATTAACTACATTAAACAATATCCCCTTTTGAAATTATACGCTAGAAAATTCATATAGCTTTCAGTTATGTGATGCAACCCCTTCCACACCTATTGTCAAGGATTGAAAAAAAGAATGCTAAATGTTCTAATATTTTAATATTTTTTTTGACTTACTATGGACATGATCTAGCCCAGCCATCTTTGTTAAAATTGTAATATGAAAATATTGTCTTTAATACATAAATGGATTTGGCACCTTAAAATACCCCTATTACAACTAGGTTATGTATTGTTAACATCTCATATTTGGAACTAAATCTATATAAAATGATTCCTACCAAATCTCATGTCAAAAATATTGATTCCCCCTCCCATTCTTCTAAGCCAATGGAAAATGGCCATTTTGTAGAATGTTTAAACTAATGCACTAAAATGCCCCTTACATTTTGAAACCCTAGGGGTTAGCTCAATTAATTGCTACATACACTTAAGGAATGTTCCTAATGGGAGGCCACATGTCATAATTAGTTTAAGTTTGATTGACTCATTCAAAGTTACCATTTACTATTGTTAATCGTGGTTTGAGTCATGCTCCATTTTGATATTATAAGGAAGAGGAGAGGGTATGGCTAATATTTATTTTTCAAATTTTATTTAATTGGATTATCGTAGGTAGCACATATAAACTTGTTTTGCATATTAGACCATAAAGCTACATGAGAACCTTTGATACCCAACTACTACGGCCATAATTGCAAACCATAAAGGCTTTTCTATAATTAATTGTTTATGTAGTTTCATAAGTACTCACTTCACTTCTTAATTCCCTTGCATGCAATCACTCCTAATCCCATTAGAACCTTGCCTTAATTGGGTGTGATAACACTATTAATGTATGGAAATCTTATAGTGGCAATGGCTATTGGAAGCTAGATTATTTCCTCCTCTATAAATGCATACATACTAGGTTATCACTATAGCTTAGATACCTAATTTAGGGCCTCCCAAGAGCACTATCCCTAATTTTCCCAAGGAAAGAATGTTTTATGGATACATGAATAGAAAGCTAATGTGCCACTTTTGAAGGAGGAAGTGGTCAAAGATTTGAATCAATGGAAGGAGGAAATGGTCAAAGAGTTGAATCAATGGGTCATTAGAACAACTTTGGAGAAGCATAGGGCCAAAATACCCATAGAAGAACATAGGTTCATCTTTAAAGACAAGCCACTAGAGGATAAAAGGTTCTTGATTGACTACATCATAGGCAAGGAATTGACACATCTTATTCTTCACTTTAGAGATGACATGCAAGGCTTTGTGAAAACCCTTACTAAGATGCTCATTACCCTAGAGGTAGACATTATAAGTCATTAACATTGTTAATGCTAAGATCCAAGAAATGAAGGAATCCTTCTCAACCAACAAATACTAAAATTTGCATGTACAATACTTTGGAAGGATGAACATTAGGGATTATAATAGCCTCTCATGCATGAGATCTGCTTTCTACGGTTGTCACAACATCGACCTTCATGTCCTTTGGAGTTTTGTTTTGTTTGTTTGTTTGTTTTTTTAAGTTTTAAAAATAATTCATACAAGGGCAGATCCAGGGGCGAAACATAGGGCAAGAAATAGACATAACTGACTATGGTATTGGGTGTGTCTCCTTGTTGCCATTGATTTCTTTTTGACCTTCAACCAATAGATAAGCTAAGTTTTCTTGGTAGTGAGCCTCTGAGTTTTGATTATAGAGGACATGAAAGAGAAAAAATGAGGAGAGGAGGATAAGAGCACGATTAATTCTCTTAAGGAGGACATTAAGGGTATTTTCTCGAGGATATGTGCCACAAAATGTTGGATAGTGATAATAGAGTATCCCATGACTAATAGGTCCAAAATTCTACTGACACAAGCCAAGCTTAATCCCAAAAGAAGGCCATACATCTCGGCTTCATTGTTGGTTTTCTTACCTAGTCCTCGTGAATAATTGGCTACGATTTTCCATCGAGATTAGTGAGAATCCTCCCCCCTCCTACTACCCCTATTCTTGACTATATATTTGATTTTTTGTTGTTGTTGTTGTTGTTGTATTTACAATAATCTAAAACTGGGTTAGTCTAGTCTCGTACTTACTTGACATGGGGTCGATTCCAATAGCTACCACAAACATAGGTGAAATGAGGGTATTTGAACCTCGAACCTCCTTGCACATAACACTTCATTTTCATAGATATCACCAATTGAGATGCCCCTAAGAGATATTTTTCAAAACATGTAATCAATAAAATCATAAAACTTAATAAATTTATTTAATAAACATTCCCTGATGGGGTTGAGAATAACATTGATAAGGGTCCCTTGGGGGCTAAGTCTGCCACCTTGGGATTGTTGAAATATGTAACTAGGTTTGGTCTTCATAATGAAATATGTAATCACGACTTTATGTATTTAATGTAAATAGAAAAATTAATTTCTTATTGTTATTCTTGAGGCATGGGTTTCATGCTCAAGGAAACAATTATTTTTAGATCAAGCTCCCGTTGTGGGCTCTTAGGGCTTGTCATTGAGTCTATAAGACATTGTCATGTACGAAAGACCCATTTGGGGCATGTCACATATAATAAAAGAATTATTTGAGTCAAAGCAACCCTCCAAGACCAAGTCAAGTGCTACCAATCAAGTCAGCCTACACAAGCAAAAAGTCGGCCTAAGATAGTGACAAGTCGGGCTAATATTAAATAACTATAAGCCTATATATAGGTCATTCGACCTCATTCTCGGAGACACACTTAAACACCAAGAGTTCGATCACAAGAAGAAGAAACACTGTGAAGTAGAAGAGGACAAAGGAAGAAAAGAAGATCAAGATTTTTGGAGTGGTTATGGGTCACTTCTCTCCACACATGCAAAGATAATTAGGGCTTCAATCTGTTGCATGGAAACCGAGCTATAGTTCCATGAAAGAATTAAAGTTTGGTCTCGATAAGGACTGTTTTGAGTGTTGAGTTCCCTAGGAAGAAGAAGGAGGTATAACGAAGAGAAAAAAAGGTATATCTCTCCAATTTCTCTCTCAAGTGTGGCCTAGGTTTTCTTAAGCATAGGCCAAGAAGTTGCAGAAGTTGCAAGTAAGCCAAAATTGTCGAAATTCAAGTCAAAGTTGCAGTCAAGTCGTTTGAAGTTCAAAGGTGAAGACAAGCAAGGAAGCAACTATTTTGACTTGCGAAAGAGGCAAGGTTGACTTGGTCTTGGAGGAATTCTTGGTCAAGGGTCTTGGTCTTGGAATTCATCAATTGAAGATTCTATAAGAAGAAGAATTCTTGTGGGTTTTCCTCTCAGAGTTAGAGAGGTTTTGGCCCTGGCTGATTGCCTATATCTTGTGTCCTTTATCTTATTATTATTTATGGTTTGGTAGTTGTTTGATGAAGAAAACACTAATAATAATCAAGAGAAATAAGAATCCAATTAATTGAAGTAAAAACACAACACAAATAATTATCAAGAGCATAAATCATTCTATATTGTTACCCCTAGATTTCTCAACATGGTATTAGAGCTAAGGTGAGAAGACAAGGAAGGGAAACTTAAAGAAGGACAATCAAGAGATGAAACACTACAAGATCATCAATCATTCTTGAAGCATTCTACGCTTGAAGCATTCTTTGGAACCTCGCTCAACCATCACATCAAGAAGGAGACGTAAAAGACCCTATTAAAGAACTACAATATGGAGCAACTTGAAGCCTCTCCATCAAAGAAATTCAAGAAGAAAGGCATTGTTATCATCATCAAGGATTCAAGGTAATTTCGATCATTTTTTCTTTCTTTCAGATAAGACATCTTTGCCAAGAAGTCATCTTCCACTATCAATATCATCATCAAGATCAAGAAGGCAACAAGTTGAAGATATTGTCATCAAGGATTATCTTCACAAGTAAGTATATTTATGTCCACATATGAATCTATCAAAATGTCTTTTTGCAAGGAAAGCAACAAGTTGGTTGGGTCATCAAACTTTCTTGCATGGAAGAAGAGGACATATTTGATCCTCATAGAAAATGAAGTTGTGGAAAATGTTTAGGCTCAATCACTAAAGCTCCAAAGGAAGAAGCTCAACCTCTTGCAAAGTACATGAAAGGGTAATTAAGGGCTCAAAGGATTCTCATAAACTACATTAAAGTTACCCTCATACCCTATGTATCAAATTTGGAGACATCAAAATAAATATACGACAAACTTGTAGAATTGTTCTTCGTAAGTACTGCAGGAGAAGTGATATCATTAAGACAATAATTCTACAAGATGAAGATATCAAAAGAAGAAGGAATAACCTCATACTTTATGAGGGTGTCAGAAATTAGATACGAACTACAGAGTTGAGAGAAATAATGTCTGATAAGGAAATGACCACCATAGTGCTCAATTCACTACCAGAGGAATGGGGCAACTTTACATCAAGCATCTTTGGAAAGTAGGAAGCTACCCCATTCAATGAACTTTGGTCACTATGAAAAATTGAAGAAACTACGCTGAAGGCAAAAAGTGATGTAGGATCAAACGAGCAAGCACAAGCATTCTTTGCCATGGCTAAGAGAAAATGAAACTTTGGTCCTCGGAAAAAGAAGAAGAATATGTCAAAAATTCAATGCTATGGTTGTCATGAATATGGGCACTACAAGAGAGATTGTCCAAAGCTCAAGAAGGACAACAAAAGAGGAAGGGAAGAATCCCATATCACTGAAGAAGTGGAAGGAGCTGAAAAGAAGAAGTCAAAGAAGGAGGAAGTGAAAGATCTCTATTATGATTAAGATAATCTTATCCACCAAGTTCTTTTCATTTCTTGTAAAATATAGCTATCATGGTAGGAAATTATAGAAGCATGTTAGGATGCATTATTTTAGGAGATGGCCTCATAAGAACTTATGATTGAAGCATGAACGCATGACATCATCATAAGAAGCTTGAAAGATAGCTCAAGTAGAAGTGTAAAAATTAATGTGTAGATTCGAAATTGCTCATGAAATTTACTAAATCACAAGACTCGAACTACTGATCTGCGGAAGTTAATCCACCATCTAGAACATAAATAATATACATGCAAAAGGAAACATCACACATGCACAAAGATTTATCATGGGGAAAGCAGCTACTCAAAACCCTTCCTATTTGTATTGCATTAATCAAAGAATAGAGATGAAATACGTATTCTTGCTCAAGGCTGAACAAACGCTGCAAGTGTGTAGTCTATCCCTCTACCTGACTGATTGACTCTAGCCAAGTCTTAGCCAGTTTTCAAGCCCTCCAAGCTCCTATTTCCTTGCGTTATTCCTCTGGAAAATTGGCCCCTATTAATTAGGAAATTCCCTCATCTGGATTGTGCAATTCCTTTAGGTCCTTCCTTTGACTGCACACATCACCTGTACACATTGGAATAGTCTACAACTAATAGTACACTACCGTGAAATCTCCATCTCAACTGGGTAACTCGAATTCTCTGCATGCATGAGCTAATTTAGGCTGATTAATTAGTTGTCTGGTTGATCACTAAGTGTAGTTGAAGTTCCACTTCCACAACTTGACCTTCCACTAGTTCCTCTAATAATTAGAACAAATTTAACTCACTATAACTCAATTTAATTGAATTAGATTGCTACAACTAAAATTAACTCAACCTAGGCTCCTAAAATTTAGTAACCCGCTGCACACAACTAAACTTCATGTCCCTAACTTGAATTAACTGAGCTAGACTCCTATTTTTTAGGAATCAACTAAAGTAAACTAAACTTAAACTCATTAACTTGAATTGAGTTTTCTTAACTAAGTGACAAGAGCCATGTCACCTCAGTTAACTCCTCCAAGTTGTCTGTTGATGAGGAATTTCGAATTTCCTCAATTTGATTAAGGCAAAAATCAAAATTGAGACTTTCTTGCTGCATTTTCAACACTCACTCTCAGCAAGAAAGGGATTATCAACTACCCCAATCGTGCACTTGTGGAATGTACTGCATGCAACACGTTTCACTGTTGTTGTTGCTATTGCAACATCTCCAATTGAGAAAGATCCAAAAAAAACTAAATCAATTGTGTCTACAACTGTCTATTGGGAAAATTGTGTTGTTATTGACTTTACTACTGAACCTCCTGCTCCACTATCGACACTCCTATGCATGCCTCAGTATATGATTGACATTGATCCTCCTGCTACTAAATACTATGGGCCCCTGTAGCAAGGCAATGATCCATTAAGAGAACACCTTAATGGACCCTTCCCAAATTTTTGCAACTCTGGGACTAAGGATCTACATCACTCCACCTCACTCCTAGAGGTATAACTACATATGCTTCCTCTGCCCACTTAGCTCAAAATATCCTCTTACTGGATGTCTCTGACTGGTCCTCTTCATCATTATCCTCCTAGTTAGCCCAATTTCAAACTAGCTGAGGCTCCATCTTGAGAGATAAATCATCCTCCCTATGAAATACAACATCTCTAATCCCTACCTTTCTCCTCAAGGTTGTACATGCAACTTCCTCTAATGTGTAGAGGCCCTCGATCATGACACCAAATTGATTGATTTGACAAGAATCAAGATGCTTGAGGTAGACCTTCCCATCTATGAAGACTACCTCATAACCTTTGTCTTCAATCCTCAATTTGTTCATCAGATCAAGTTTCTTGGCTTCATTGCTATTTCCGAATATCTCATTGAGGGTCTTCCACATAGAAAAGGGAGTCTCTTTGCCATGTAATTTCGAGACTATGTGGTCTCTCACACACCATGATGATCCTCCTGGATCTAGCTACATATTTCTTCCACTGAGCAAGATTTTGGGCATCAGATGTTTAGGGTTTTGTTACATCTATCTTGATTATTCTAGCAGCCCATTGTCATCCAATATTGCCTCCATGCAGTCCTTCCATGCAACAAAGTTTGAGGTGCCTTCCAAGGCATACTCGAGCTTGAGTCCATTGAAAGTCATCTTCTCAGTCCTGAAGAAAACCTACAACACTGATATTCAAATTTGAACCTCCTGCAATGACAACTTAAAAATATTTGCTCTATAGTGATTCCAACTCCGATACCATGTATAAATTAATGTGTAGATTCGAAATTTCTCATGAAATTTACTAAATCACAAGACTCAAAACTACTCTACTAATTTGTGAAAGTTAATTCACCATCTAGAACACAAATCATAGACATGCAAAAGGAAACACCACACATGCACAAACATTTATCTAGGGGAAAGCAACTGCTCAAAACCCCTTCCAATATGTATTGCATTAATCAAAGAATAGAGATGAAATACATATGCTTGCTCAAGCATTAGCACACCCTGCAAGTGTATAGTTTATCCCTCTGCCTGACTAATTGACTCTGGAAAACACTTAGCCAATTTTCAAGCCCTCTAAGCTCCTATTTCCTTGCGTTGTTCCTCTTGGAAATTGGTCCCTATTATTAGGGAATTCGCTCATCTAGATTGCGCAATTCATTTAGGTCCTTCCTTTGATTGCATGCACCACCTGTACACATTAGAGTATTCTACAATTGATAGTACACTACCTTGAAATCTTCATCTCAACACTCGAATTCTCTGCATGCATGAGCTAATTTAGGCTGATTGATTAGTTATTTGAATGATCACTAAGTGTGGTTGAAGTTCCACTTCCACAACTTGACCTTCCACTAGTTCCTTTAACAATTAGAACTAGTTTAATTGACCATCACTCAATTTAACTGAATTAAATTGCTACAACTGAAATCAAGTCAACATAGATTCCTAAAATATAGGAACCCACTACACACAATTGAACTTCATGTCCCCGACTCAAATTAACTAAGCTAGACTACTATTTTTTAGGAATCGACTCAAGTAAACTGAACTTCAACTCATTAACTCGAATTGAGTATCCTTAACTGAGTGACAAGAGCCACGTCACCTCAGTTAACTCCTCCAAGTTGTGTGTTGATGTGGAATTTCAAATTTCCTCAATTTGATTAAGGCAAAATCGAAATTGAGACTTTCTTGCTACATTTTCAACAAGAAAATTTATGGCATTCATCATTAGAAAAAAGTAGCTCTTAGTAACCTCATTAATACTTATGGGTAGATGTAATTCATCTAGTGTAGAGCTCATCATACATCATTAGAAAGGAGCATTTGCAAAATGAGCATAATCAAGATCCTCTGTTGGAATCTTCACTAGCCTGGTCCATTTCTTGGAAGAACCAAGTGCCTCGGTGATAATTCCACCTTGGATGGGATTCATTATTTGAATGATGGTATTATGATAAATGAATCCAGTGGGTTAAGACGATTTAAGTACTTTTAATCATGGTAAAGGAAGATACCGAAGTAAGACTAGATAACCAAAAGAAGAAAAGAGGTATGTATGCATATGTTTGATAACCACATGTCATGATTTAGTTGCAGAGAGCATGGGTAAGTTCTCCACCACATGAGCATGAAAAGGGACCTCTTCCTTTGGAAATATACATGAAGGGATGGTTCACATACTGACTATATTAAATCAACATAATATGTCCTCATATGTAATATGTGGTGGTTCACAAAGATGAAGGAAATATGATAAAAGTTCCACAGGAACAATAGATGAAGAAAGAAAGAAGAGATAATCAAAGATGCAACTATGATCACGTAGAAAAGGAAATCAACATCCAATGACTAAAAGAATTGACCATGACATCTCCAGGAAAAAGGTATGAAGACTCTAGAAAAGTCTAGAAAGGAAGGAGACCCTTGACATTGAATATGATGGAGATGTGTCAATATGTATGTAGGATGTTGATACAAGAAGATGCCATGATGAACAAAATGTAATTTTGATTTAATTTTTTATTTTTTGAACAATATCTAGATAGGCTAATACAAGGCTATCGAAAGAGAGTAGTGGATGTCATCTACAACTAGTACTCATGTGGAAGGATGGAAGATCCTTAAGGATACATGATGTTAAAAAGGTACTTGTATGAAGAGAAACTAGATATGGACAAGCATACACTTTCCAATGAAAGGAAGGATGACATGAATGACATGGTTCATGAAGGAAAGTGATGGATTATCAATGCGCTACAATATGAAGGCTCCATAAAGATGAATATGAAATTCATGACATCGAATGGAGGATCTATACAAGTAGCTGAAGGTCACATGATCTCCACCAAAGAATAGATAGTTGCTATTGGAAATAAGTCCCTCGTTAAGAGGGAGCTTGAAAGCAAGTCCCTAGTTAAGAGGGAGCTTGGACAAGTCATGGGATGAGAGGGAACTTGGGCACATTCCTTTTGTAATAATGGGTACATTCCTTTATATGAATGGGTATATCCACCCTAGTTAAGAGGGAGAGATAAACACAACATTATTGTCTTCACTTTGGGAAGAAAGAATGGAGGATTGGGTAAGCATCTGGCATCTGATACTCTTTGAGGATGTGGTAGAGAATACAAGATAAGATTTGTTGTAGAGGACTGATATTCTTTGAGGATTGGGAGTCGAAGATAAGAATAGTCCTAGAAGGACATACCCTGTGAACACCCAGGTGGGGTATGTTACTTGAGAGACAATGATGATGGTGTCTATAACTCATTGGTCTCACCAACATTGTGCTCTGATCTTGTGGAGAGATAGAGTTGTTAGTCAAGGCATTGTTATGTGACAATGCTAATGATATGATGCTAAATAGATGGGTTGCCAATTTGACTCTTCTTATGAGAATTATTCAGATTGAGAATGTCTAAGTACCTTGTATGGATTATGAATACCTCCCTAGTTAAGAGGGAGTGTTGAAATATGTAACTAGGTTCGGTCTTCATAATGACATATGTAATCATGACTCTATGTATTTAACGTAAAGAGAAAAATAAAATTATTATTGTTATTCTTGAGGCATGGGTTTCATGCTCAAAGAAAAATTTATTTTTATATCAAACTCCCATTGTGAAATCTTAGGGCTTGTCATTGAGTCTACAAGTCATTGTCATGTATGGAAGAGCCATTTGCGGCATGTTACATATTGTAAAAGAAATTATTTGAGTCAAATCAACCCTCTAAGACCAAGTCAAGTGCTATCAATCAAGTCGGCCTACACAAGAAAAAAGTTGGCCTAAGACAGTGACAAGTCAACCTAATATCAAGTGAATGGAAGCCTATATATAGCGCATTTAGCCTCATCCTTGGAGATACACTTCACCACCAAGAGTTCAATCATAAGAAGAAGAAAAAGTATGAATTAAAAGAGGACGAAGGAAGAAAATAAGGTTGAGATTTTTGGAGTAATCTTGGGTCACTTCTCTCCACACGTGTGAAGAAAATTATGGCTTCAATCTGTTGTAGGGAAGTCGAGTTGTAGTGCCATCAAAGTATTGAAGTATGATGTCAATAAGGATTGTTTTGAGGGTTGAGTTCACTAGGAAGAAGAAGGAGGTCTAGCGAAGAGTAAAGAAGCAAATCTTTTCAATTTTTCTCTCACGTATGGCCTAGGGTTTCTGAATCAAAGGCCAAGAAGTTACAAAATTTGTAGGTAATCTGAAATTACAGAAAGTCAAGCCAAAGTCGCAGTCAAGTTGTTTGAAGGTCAAAGGTGAAGAAAAGTAAGGAAGCAACTATTTTGACCTGGAAAAGAGGCAAGGTTGACTTGGTCTTGGAGGAATTCTTGGTCAAGGGTCTAGGTCTTGGAATTCGTCAATTGAAGATTCTATAAGAAGAAGAATTATTGTGGGTTTTCCTCTCAGAGTTGGAGAGGTTTTGGCTATCCTATTTCTTATTGTTCTTTATGGTTTGGTAACTGTTTGATGGAGAAAACACTAATAATAATTAAGAGAAAGAAGAAGCTAATTGATTTAAGTAAAAATACATCATAAAAAGTTATCAAGAAGAGAAATCATTCTATATTGTTGCCCCTAGATTTCTCAATAAGGACGTGATGGGTATTTATGATTAGGGGGCACAACTTACCCCTAGCATGCAATGACATGCATGGCACCAGATGGCCACCTTTTGTTATAAATTGGCTCTTGTGATGGCATATTGGCATTCTGCAAAGAAGAGAGGGGCAGAGGTGAGGTCAAGACATCGACCTCCCTATTGTTGGTGGAAAGCATGTACATTTTTGGAGATTTAAATTTGTCTATGGGTGACTTTAGTGTTGTGATAGTGGGTTATTAGCTTGTTGAGGTTCCGTGGATGCGGTGGTGGAAGGGCATTGAAGATGGGTGTGTGGAAGTTGAGTAATGGATTACATTCTTAGAGGTCGATGGCTTATGGAGACACTTCTCCTTCCTTACCAATGAGGTGGTGTAGGTCGTTTTCTCCCTAATCTTATTTTTCTTCCTTGCACTCTTGGTATATCCTAATTCCCATAGTTTACGGTAATTTTTTCCCTCCAGGAAACTCGTTTCTTTGTTTTTGGCTAATAGTGTTGGGGTATTCGGGTTCTGATGCTGGGATATCAACTTTTATGGGGGTTGAGATGGTGAGTCCTTCAAGTGGCGTGGTCCATCTGATGAGTCTAGGTGATGAATCTGTAGGGTGGTGTTAAATCCCTGGGGGAGTTACGGTTGGTGCATTCTCCTGTTTCTTTGGAGGTTGTGTAAGATATAACAACTTCTACATGTGTGACCCCTATGTTGTCTTCATGTCACCCAAGTAATGAATGTATTGTGGTTGGGGGGGGGGGGGGGGGTGGGGGAAGCAACCCGCAAGGCCATTATAGAGCGAGGATTTTCACAAAGGATTTTTCTACTACGTATTTCGATGTTGTGCCACCTGAGACAAGAAGATAAATTGACAAGCTGGAAACCTAAGCTCGGGTGGAGAGGCAATCCCACTCGGATTCTAAAATTATGAATTAGGTATCTACTTGGATTTCCATACCTTAGTCACACCAAGGGACGAAAGGTGTTGTATTTGAACTTAGCGGCATAACATTGGTAGATAAAATATCTGTTGGGGTTGGTTTTGCAAGGACAAACAAGTTGAGGTATACTGTTTTTTCCTCCTTGGAAAACATTAAAATAATGTTGAGGAACTAATGCTTCACCCTAGATAGGATGGATGCAAGGCTTTCCCATGTGTAGGGACACTTATAATGTGACTCTAACACTACAACACCTCCAAGATTGAGTGTAAGAGGTCCAACTTCCATTTCATCTTCTGAGTCTGAATGATTCTCTTGCCTGTAAGGTTTTTTGTTCTTTGTTATGTATGGTTTGGACAACCTAGTAATAAGGTCTTTTATAATCTCTTTTATAATCCAGATCTAGTTGTATCGCCTATTTTTGGACCAAAGTTTATTTAGGAAAGTTCTGGTCTTTGGGAACCTTAGTAGCCCAAGAAATACACAGAGAAATCCTTCGCTGGATAGATGCTACAAACATTTATATCTGAGCATTTTTTGGTAATATAAAGTATTAATTTACAACAAAAAAATAATTAATAAACATAATAAAACTATTTTTAAATATATAAATGTGGCCCACAGGGTAGCTCAATTGACTATGGTCAATATTATGAAGTATATGAAAAGTATTTCGGCGTAAATCACATGATAGTACATTTGTTGACGCGTTTCGAACCAACGAGTGTGGTGACGATGAACCACATTCCTTGGTTCGAAACGCGTCGACAAATGTACTATCATGTGATTTACGCCGAAATACTTTTCATAAACTTGATATGGATCACAAAAGCCTTAATTCAACAATTATGAAGTATCATGTAAGCCATGAGATTCAATGTTCAAAACCAATTAGGTCAAAGCAACACACACACACACATATATATAAAGATCCATTTGACCATATAAGTTAAAATAATGATTCATATTTGTAACCATTATATTTTAAGTTTAATTAATAAGTATATAGAAATTTAATATTTACAATAAGTTTTTTTCGAAAGTATACA
>APFE031117490.1:51974-97330 GCA_000404065.3 Pinus taeda
GAAGAAGAGTACCCAAGGAGTAGGCTGGGAGGTTAACCGGTGGGTCTCGTTTTCGGATCAAGTGCGTCATCATACACTTGCAGAAGCGACCGGCAACAAGGGAATACCAGCGACAACAGAGCAAGTGGAGTCTCGCCTTCCGGTGAACGGTACACATGTATTTCGTTACCACTTGATCTTAGATTAAAGGTATGTAAATGTTGTGTTATGTTCCTGAAATAAGTATCAGCAATGTGCGTGTTGAATAAATTTGAAATCTCCAGGCATTTCTCTTTTGGTCGTATTTTCTATTTAAAAAAAAAAAATGTATATAGTCATCATCGGGTTTTTACACTCTTAACTAGGGACCTACAACAACTCCTCAAGTGGAACAACCAACTGCTTGAAGACCTCCTCTCTTCTTCGACGTCTTAAATTTATTTTGTCATGGAGTCTTCATCTTTTGGGTCTCCTTCATAAGGCACAGACCATCTATCAAATTGATCCATTATATTTCCATCTGGCTTTGCTTTATGTCATTATGCTTTCATGCCATATTTTCCGGAAGGATTTTACATCCCTCAATATGGTCCTCTTGGAAGTCATCCATAGATCTTCCCTTTGGAAGTCCTATGTAATCCCATCTAGATATTAGTTCAAAAATAAGGAATGAACACTTAAATCAAACATTACCTTTGTGATGGTATTTTATCATGACATCTTCCTCTAGGTATCAACATCATGTATGCAGATTGACACATTTCCCAAAGATATCCATTGTCAAGGATCTTCATCTTTTTCCCGACTCCTGTCAGAGTCTTCATATCTTTCGAGGAGATATTCTAGTCAACTCTTCTTAGTCTCGGATGTTGAATGCCTTCTACCTTTGTTGCATATTTTCACGATCTCTTCCTTTCTTTTCACACTTCATTCCCAGGAGCTTCCAATCGGAGTTCCTCAATTGTACTTAGCTTCCTCATGATTCATATGAGAACATATTATGTTGATTTCATCTAGTGCGACTTATGATTTTCTGCAATCTTTTAGAGGAGGATATCCTTTCTTCTTTTGATCATATTTCCCAAGATTGAAATAATGATCCATATTATTTGCAACCATATTACATGACTTTCATAATAACCTATGTAAGCATACATACCTCATCTTTCCTTTCGGTCATCATGACTTCCTGTAGAAAATTCATTTTGAACCTAAGAACTTTATTCTTTAGACCCGATTTCCGGCTATGTCATCATACCATCGTCTCTTGAATCCCATGAGTTCGAATTGCTAACAAAACTCTTGCTTCCTTTCTAAATTGGTGAATCCTTTGATAAACATTCCATCACAAAAACTTGTGGATCTTTCATATCCTCACCAGGTAGGTGTTTCTTTATTGACTATTGTATGATGATCTCAATTGATGATGACCTCTAGTTCTTTCTATAAGTATTGCTTGAGATTTCAATGAGGTTTCCAAGAGCACTTATTCAATAGAATTTATTCTAGACATTCTTTCTACTTCCCATGTCAAGAGTTCTTACTTCTAATTCTTCTATCATGATGCTATTTTCTAGTATGATGCATCCTATCTTATTTACATTGCTTCCTATCTATAAATTACAAGTGAAAAGTACCTTCTAGTGAAGAAGATCATCTCAGTCATAGTAGAGATTTTTTACTTCTTCATTTTTACACTTCTTTGTCTTATGCTCTTTCACTTCTTCAGTAATGTGGGCTTCTTCCCTATCCCTCTTGTCCTTACTATGTTTAAGAAAATCTCTTCTATAGTGCCAAAGTTCTTGACATCCATAGCATCTTACCTTGTCCATGTTCTTCCTTTTCTTTTGAGGATTGAACTTTCCAAATTTCACCTTTTTTTCTTGCCATAGCGGCATATGCTTGATTATGCTCATTTGGTCCAACATCAACCTTTGCCTTTAGTTTGGTTTCTTTGATCTTATAGAGTGACCATAGATAATAAAATGGAGTAGTTTCTTTCTTCCCACATAAACTTTAAACGAAGTTACCCCGTTCTTCCGGTAGTGCATTTAGTACCACTGTGGTCATCTTTCTATCAGACATGACTTCTCCCAACTCTTATAGTTGATCTCCAATTTATGCTATCCTCATAAAGTATGAGGCTATTCCATCTTCCCTAAATATCTTCAGTTTGTAGAGTTCTTGCCTTAATGAGATTACTTCTCCTATAGTACTTACGGAAATCAACTCTACCAATTTTTCATATATAGCTTTTGTAGTCTCCAACTTTGATACATATGAGATTATATAGTCTTTTATAGATTCAATAAGAATCCTATGGGATCTTACTTCTCCCTTCATGAATATAGCATGTGCTTGAGTATCTTCTTTTGAAGCATGGGTAATTGATCCCTTGATGTGATCCATGACCTCATTCTCAATAAGATTTAGGTCTGTCCCTTTCTTCGATGCAAGGAAATTTGTAGCCCCAACCAATTTATTGCTTTCCTTGCAAAAATACATTTTATTACTATCAAATATAGTCATAGACTTACTTGATAGATTGATGCTTGTTTCCTCCTTAATATTGATGTTGATGGAGGATTTGATTCTTGAGAGATTGATAAGAGAGAGCTTGATTCACGATCCTTCTTGAATGATTTAACCTTATTTCTTTCTTGAAGATGGTTTCAAGATTCTTGTAGATTTCTTCGATCTAGGGTTTTTAAGATCTTGACCTTAGTTTCCCTTGAATCTGCTACAATCACTACTTGATGTCTTCTTGATTGAATGCCCCTTCTTGACTTCAACATCTAAGCTTTGATACCATGTTGAGAAATCTAGGGCATGAATAGTTAAAATATTTCTCTCCTTGATAATTACTTGTGATATACTTTTACTTCTTAGCTTATAGTCTTTTCTTCATTATGTTATTATTGTGTTCTTTTCATCAAGACAATTACCAATATGCACAATAAAAGACAAATGACATAGTATATAGGCTTGTCAGCCAGGGCCAAAACCTCTCACCTCTTGAGAGGAAAACTCGATCAAAATTCTTCTTTGAGATATTCAATTGATGAGTACCAAGACCATGACCAATACCCTTGATTCTAGTATCCTCCCAAGAACCTTGTTACTAACCTTGATGCTCTACCTCTTCTCTCCCTCAAATTTCTTCTTGATCTCGAACTGTTATCCTCGGATCCTTCTAGAGAAACTCAGTCTCTATTCTTCACTTTGCTTCTTCTCAACTTCTTCTAGAGAAATTCGATATCTATGATCTTACTTGCTTCCTCTAGAGAATATCGGTTTCTATACCTCTATCTCGATTACCCATAAGAGCCCTCCTTCGTTTTCCCAGAAGAAACTTCCTATTCTACCTAAAAGAATTATCCTTCACTGCCCTAGAAGAAACCTTCTTTGTTGCCCCAGAAGAATCTCTTCTTCGTTGTCCCAGAAGAATCTCTCTTTGTTGATCCCAGAAGAAAACCTACTTAGAAATACCCAAAAGAATCGTCCTTTACTATACCTTCTTCTCACTTCTTTTGCTAGACTTTACTTCACACTTCTTCTTGTCGAATGCTTGTCGAGTTGCTTGCTTTGAGTGAGATCAAGTGTGGCTTATATATACATCTTTCCTCATGTCCTTTAGGCTGACATGATTACTTGTATTTAGGCCAACTTCTTCTAGCAGTTTCTTCCATCGTTGTAGGTCGACTTGAAGAGGATAAGTGACAAGGTCTTGGAGAATACTTTACATAGACAAGTTTGACTCTAGATAAATTGTAACATGACTTCATTACATGGCAGTGACTCTATTATTTTATGACTAGATGACAAATAATTCCTAAAGACTCTATATGGGAGTCTTGACTCAAAAATAAAATTTCTTGCTCATGAAACCCATGAAGCAAGTCAATACAATAATAATTTTATTTTTCTTTTTTACATCTCATTACATAAAATCATAATTACATGTCATTATGAAGACAAAACATAGTTACACTTTCCAACACTCCATATCTAATTTTGCATCTTGAGGTCTTTTGATATGTGGAAGATTAGACCAAATTCCCTTGAAATAATTTATGTTCTCTAGATCAGTGGGATTGCTCAGATGAAACATCAAAGGGAGGATCCTTAGCCAAGCCCATGATCCATTTCTCAATCTCTATATTAGTGGAAATGATGCTCAGAAAGGATGTAGAAAAGAACCTAACACACTCTATCAACCCCTGTTGTGGAAGGAAAGGGATTTTTTTTTCTTTGAGCGAGAGATATTGGGAACAATAACATTTAAAAGGGTTGCACACATCCACATGGACCCTCAACGCACCACCAACAAAGAAATAACATATATCTAAAGTGGAGAAATGCATAATCTCTGTCTAGAACTCCTTATAACAACATAAAGCAAATTTAACGTGAAATAGTAGATTTGCAACTGCATCGCATTGAAGAAGTTGTCTTTTCTCCATATATAAAATCTACAACCATCCATATTCTTTGCCTTGGGTAATATTGAACTCTTCAACCACTGGATTTGGTTCTCCTCCTGGTTCATAATCAAACTTGTGTTTAACAACTTTTTGCTCATCCATGCATAAAGAAAGAAACCCATCTCCATGCCTTATCTCTCTACAAAGGAGAGCGACTACAATCTACACTTCATGAGTAGAGGTGTCATCCAGGAGATAAATAAAGAAAAAACCCCTAGTTCCAATTACGTTCTCCATCACTCTCCCTCTTCTATCATGTTTATAATAAATAATTATAATTTAATAAACGATGTTTTTTCATTTATAAAATATGAAAAAATAATAATTTATTTTAACAAATATCTAATGAAAAAATTTAAATAAAATTAAACCATGTGCAAATCTAGTGATCTATGAAATCTCAAAATTCTTTGTTACATGGATTTTCCTTCCCACCACCTTTCATTGTGCCAAGAGGTGCTCTACAACCAAATATGGGGGGGATGTTGAGGCGTAATATAAGTATATCAACATTTTTTAAATGTTGGCTCTATTACACATCACAATGAGAAAACATATGTATAAGGAAATTAAAGCTAAATAAAAAACAATATCTTGCAATATTCTCAATGAAGTCTTTCTAGAGATAATTTAAAAACATATTAATTTAATAATATCAATATGACCAATGGAATATTTGGTTTCATGAATCTTGGCATGATATCATCCAATTGAAACCAAGCCTAATTGGCCTGTGCGGCTTGCATATTTGATTCACTATATAAAATTATATACAATAAATAATGCATTCTAAAACAAGCAAGAAGATCATTATGGATTTATTCTAGTTCACTTTAAGTAAGATCAAGTTATTTGTTATTCCATCATCTGCAATGGCTGCGTAGATGTCAGGGAAGAGAAAGGCACAAGAATGCCATGATATGGTGAGGGTTCAAAGCTCGAATGCCAAAATATTCAAGGTGGACAAAGCGGTGGAGTTACAATAAGTGATTATAAAGAAGGCAATGGAGGACATGGGCACTTTGGAAAAGGTTATCAAATATTGTGAATATCATGTAGATCACCCACCATATTCGACAAAGCAATAAAGGACGTTGACTACTGGGATGTTGAGTTCCTCAATGTTGTTCATTTAACTATATCTTACATTACATGTGTTGCCCACTATATGGATATCAAGAGTCCTTTGGATATTAATTTGCAAAACAAGTGGCTATACAATTATAAAAAATGCAATGTATTCTTGTTATGTGTTAAATCAATATTTAAATTACTTTAAAGGAAAGTTATAAATAACACATATATTTATAAAACAACTGTGGTGGAATAAACATCACAATTATGTTTATTGAGAGATGTTTTGATGCATTAGATAATTAATTTGAGATATGACTATATCCCCTTCTTGTGGGCACATGTTGTAGTACTCAACAACCCCCCATTTAATTTTTATTTTAGCCATATAAGAAAATTTTGGGGAATTTTTTTGCAGCGCATTTAGGCTTTGAGTGTGTTTACTTCATTTCAAGTCTAATGTGCCTTTTATTTATATTAAGTTTTTATTTTTATAGTTTTCCTAAGTTTGATTAAGTTTGTTTGTTAATAGACTTTGTAAATAATTTTTTGTTTTAAACATCTTAATTATTTAGATTAATGAATAAAACATAGTCTCCGGGACCAAGCTTGTGTTACAACATTTGGCAATGACTCTCTACTAAACAAATAATGAAACTTTAAGTTACCAGAGTATTCTTTTAGAAACCTTTATAATCAAAGTTCGGTGATATATATTATAAAGTGGCTGTAGTTTATTGGAGACTCACATATCACGTAACCCTCCTCCGCTCCCTTATATATGATAATTCCTTATCAGAGTTTTGTTATGTGTCACAACAAAAACCTCCGATCTCCGATATTATATTTCCCCGATTTCCACTCCCTCCGATCGCTAATATCCCTAAAGGTCTTCGACCTTTGATTTGTGATAATCCAATTACCTCCGATCTCCGATAGGCCTTCGCTCAGACCTCCGATACACTCCAATCTCCGATATACAAACCCGATTTGATTTAAATTTTTGATAATTATAATATTGCGTCCCTCCCATATCAAAACTTCTGAAGTGATACTCCGATATGACTTAACCCTGATCGTCGATTTAGTTACACATTCGATATAGTTATTAAAATGAATTAATTATGATTTTGCATTTGCTCCATATTGGAGCTACCTATATTGCAAATATTTTATGTTGTATCATTTTAAAAGCTGTGATGAGCTTACCTCTGATTCCACTAAAATGCTGCCGTGTGTCATTATTTGGTACAACTGTGATGTTCTAATATAAAAAGCCATTTAATTTGTTTTAAGTCGGTCTCATGACTCATATTTAAGATTTTATAGTTTTCTTATACTTTGGCTTGATTTTCTCCCCAATTTCAACTAATTTTGGCCTTGTATTGGCAGAGAAGCTTCTAGGATGAAACATACTAACAGATTCAACAATTGATCCCTAAAAGAACTCCTCCAGGTGGAAAAGCAGATCTAAAATGGGTAGGAAATCACTATGGTTGTTGAAGCAATTAAATGCGGTCTTATCCGAACATGACCTAAATTGGGAATTTCCTCAAGCCGTAGCTATTCATATTCTGCTAGAATTTGATCTAAAGGAATATTCCCGCTCTAGTTTTCCTTCATTTGCTCAATCTATTGAGAAAATCAAGGGAGACTCTTAGTATTCCCAGCATGTATAAATACCATCTCTGGGCTCTGTAATAGAGGATTCAAATCATGGTAAAATCCTTCTCTACTCTGTAATTCAGGATTCTAAAAGCACTACTGTAATAGGGATTTAGGGCTGTAGAGGAGAGGAGAGTTTATCTCAGATCTGAGGAATAGGGAGATTTATCTTTTACATATCTGAACTATGTATGATGAGTAGAGATTGCACTATTGCAGCACCTGTTTCATTAACATAATTTATGAGTTGTATAGGGTAGTTGGAGATCAGAGCAAGGGAATTGGACTTAATAAATTGGTATTCAAGATATTATTGTTTTAAATACTAATTTCATTTTATAAAAGCTGAGACTTGTGATTTTCAGTCATATTTGTGCACTATTGTCTATGTGAGTGATTTATTGCAATTATCTATTGTTTATCTCTACTCTTATGTACTGAACTATGATTTCTGATTAACTACTTACTCAGAGATCAACCTTTTAATTTTGTCTTAACAAACAATAATATTATGTGAACTATTTTCTTGTATTATTGTTTAATCATTTGAGCTATGGGATTACTAATCATCATCATTTTTGTGAACTACTTCCTAAATGTTGTTGATTAATAATTCTAGTTAAAGGATCTTTGAACATGATATGTTTGGTAATCATAATATCAACTAATTGAACTACTTCGTTAACTTGATATTCACTATAAGCCAGACATATTTAAATATCAATTCAATTAGTTAGCTTGCTCTCGGTTCGGTTAGATCTACATCTTTCTAATTGAGATAGCTTTAGGTTTTCTATCCTTCTGATTGTATTCTAGTGCTAGTTTATATTTAAATTTAATTCTACATTCCTAAAAGTCATCTTATCAAAGAGGCAAAATTTAGTTGTGGCTTGGATGAACCCCATATCAGCTTAAGGATAATTTCTTCCCTGATCAACAAGAGGATTGATCTAATGTCTCTTCTCTATTGGTAGGTGAAAGTCATATTTTAAGCCAGTGGAGATAGAGAGAAGGTAACTGGGCCTAGTTTAACCAGTCGGAACCACCATTTCAATGGAAAAGGAGCTACTCTAAGTTCCCGAATGAGTGGTCTCCCTTATAATGTTGTAGGCAAATATTTTTGAGCCTTCAACATTTTCGCTGCTAGAAGGAGGTCCAGTGAATTGTTTTCTTTGAGTATTTATTATTATTTAATATGGCCCCATGTAAAAGACTTCCTTGGAGTTGCTTTATTGGACCTCTTCCAAAAATCACTCTAGTAAAGGCAGTCAAGATTCCATCTCAGGTAAAATATAATGGTAAGACATATGCTTTTAATCATCTCATTAAATTTTTCTTAAGTTGCAATAATATCAATATTGACGAAGATATTGTTTGCATAATATTTACTCTAACTTTGACAGGAAAAGTCAAAGGTTGGTGCTTGTCACTTCTAATTGCCTCTGTACGTAATTGGGATGATTTTCGAAGATTTTCCTTCATGCATTTCAAGAATATGACTACGAAAAGGTGTGTGATTAGTTAGAAGAATTGTGTAGGATGGAAGGTAAGACTTTTTATATGTTTTTATGTTAGATTTAAATTAATTTTAATGCAGTTTAGGTCCGAAGATTTGCCTAAATTCCAAATGATTGGATGGTTTAGGAATTTAGTGTCTCTATGCTATGATAACTATCAAGAACCAGAAAGTAAAGCCTTTGTTGATAGTGTTACACTTTCTCTCAAAATGACAATTTTGATTTTTCACAAATTGAAATTACAAATGATAATGCAGGAATAATCCAAATTTACATAAAACTAATCAAGTAGAATTTAAACTAAATCAACAACAATTAAATCAACAAAAGAATGTTGACAACACACAGTCTACTACTGAAATTAATTCATAATATGTTGATGATAAATTGCAAATGATGGAGCAACTCAATAAGAATTTGCAAATCGATCAAATATATGAAAAATATGAATTGTCTATTTTGGAAAATCAGAAATCATCTATGCATAGAGAAACCTTTAGGTATATATCTTAAACTTCTTATTTTTCTCTCTACCCTGATATCTTTAACAATATTAATTTAATTCATAATCAATCAACAGTTCCTTTATATACATATTTAATATTAGAAAACATAGGAAATGATTTTAATAATGAATTATTAATTTCTGTTATCAGTAGAGAAAATTTAATCAGTAATTCAATCAGTAAACCTGAAGATTCTCTTAACTTGATAATCAATCACTTGCCTGGTTCTGATTTATTTAATTAAGAAGAAAATAACACTTATGATGATGACTTGGAAAATGAAAAAACTCAACCTCTTTTCTCTTTGGAAATGATTTTGTCTGATTTCTTAGGTGAATCTATTTTTAAAGATAAAGAGAATTTTAATCAAGGATTTATTTCGGTCCATTCTAATTTTTAAACATTAAATCATTCTATTAATTTTGGTATTCAAGAACCCATCCCAATTTTTGATTCCTATGATGATGAAATGCCCTTTTTGGATCATAAGCTTGAAATCTTCCCATTCCCGCAAAAGAAAGCAAACAATGAGTTTAATATTAAAATTTCTATTGATGCTCACGGGAAAGAAATCTTCGCAAATGAATCCCAACCATGTTGTACCATTACTTGTAACATTAATGTAAAATTGAATCCACTCCGTTTTTAGTTCCCTCAGTTTGAATTTATTTTTCTTTTGAATCTCATTTTTGAATTTCTGAGCACATTGTACTAGTATTTTGAATATTCAAACTCTAGACACTCAGTAGGTGCATGAATAAGCATATATTAGAATCAATTAAAGAGTTTCAAGAAAGGACATCGACTACTTTTTATTTTGAAATTTTATTTGTTCATGCTTGACCAATTTATTTCTCACTTTCAAATAAGTTCATCACAAATTCTGGCACCTGAGAGTGCACCATTTCATTCGGACCAATAATGGGACACTTCTAGAAACCTTTTAAATGTTCATCCATCTTTATTGATCCATTTGAAAAAAATCTGGAAGTTCCAGTCCATAGGAATATTTTTGACTCTGCGAGTGTTCGACAAGCTTCAATAATTAAAAATGTAGCATTCAAGCCTGGCATGATGTTTCCTCTTCCTTCGAACTTCTTCCAATCATTCACTAAAATTAATGCTATTTTTTATGATGTTGTAAACTTTTGGTTGGAATAATTTCAAGGTAAGAATTTTGTAAATAAATTTACTTTTCTAAATTTGTTACTTGTGCATAATAGGCTAAAATGTTCTTTTTTTTTTTATAATTTAATTTCAGTTTTACTCCTGTTGTTTGACCTGTACATACATGCAGTAGTTAGAATGAGAAAATGGTTACATTGGAAGTATGACTATACCTAGTCATATTTCCTTCCACTCAGTTGCCAATAGGAATAGATTAATTTAGATTTAAATTCCTTTTCTGTTTGCATTTATTTCATTATTTCAATTTTTTAATAAGCAAGTAATGAATCCAAGTTTTTCTTGGCATCTCTTTTCATTTCCTGGAAAAATGTCTTAGAACACATAAAAGTTCTTATATAGTTAGATCATATACACATGTGATGTGCTTAGTTACATTGCTTTTGCAAAACTTCATTGTATTGTTTTTGTAATGAAAACATGTATCAAGAAGTTTCAAGGAATTACTATGACTTGGCAATTTTGGATTAACAAGTATCTCTAAAGGCTTATTTTATCACTTCGATCCTCCGATGGAAATTTGAAGTGGATATGATTAATAGTTCATTACTTAGCATTTTAAATTGAATAAATAAATGAAGCTTGAACATGAATCATTGTTTTAGTGCTTGCTTTAAATTGAATAAATTATGATTTTGGGCCAATGAAAATTACATTCAAAGCCACTTCTTCATGCTATTACTTCCAATTAAAAGAAGAAGTTACTTTGGCTGGAAAAAAAACATTTTTCTTAGGTAAGATCAAACAAAATTTTTTCAGTAGTAAGTTTCATATGTCCATTCCCATCCTTTCATTTTCTGCATTTTTCCTTTTGCTTGAATTCCTTGCTTCTGTTTTCTCTTCCAGTTATATTCCCTTATCCTTGTTTCCTCTATTTTGCAGGTTTATATTGGTTTGAGGATTCATTTTGTTTCTTTTGGGTAAAAGAAGCGAGGAAGAACAATCAAGGAGTTTCAAGAAGTTTCCTCTTCCCTTTCTTGTTTATGATTTTCGTTCCGATTGATGGTCTTTTTCTTAAAACAAAACAATATTTAAAGACTTACAATTTAAATTTATAGAATATGATTTGTAAAAGGAGAAAGTCGCTAGAAATGAACATCAACGAGTTATCATTTTTTTTTGCTAAGGCAAGAGTGGATCCTTCTATTCAATTAAAAAGAGAAGTATTATACAAAGGCAACCGCGGTGGTGAGGCTCGCCAATACGACAAACCTACCCCAATTCAAGGTCACAAAACGACAAAGCGGACCCAAGGACACGGGCCCGCTAGAACAAACTTGCAATCCAAAACTGACTGCTGGATCTTGAGCTGATGATCCAGCGGATTAGAAACATATCGGGTGGCCAACAAGCACACCCATTAACAAATGAATCAGACCTGATGAACCCAATAGACCATAGTCTATAATCCTATCGGGTCCGTTTTTGACTTAACCTTCGATCCCTTTAACCATCTGAAATCTACCATTTGCGCGCAATCTCAGAGAGGTCATGTGAACAGCTCGAAACATAAACCCTAATGCGGACCCACCAACTTGCACACAGAATCCTGGCCGTAGATTATCCTCGCTAGATCCAACGGTTACAGATCATATAGCGCGGGCTAAGAGCATCGATAGTTAGCGCGCAATGAAGGCGGTAATTCCACCCCACCCTTAGCCACATGTCACGTGGTGAGTGGAATCACTCCCAAATGAGAAAAATTGCTTCCTGCTTGATGAGATTGCGAAATACCAGAAACCACCACAAGGGCTATAACGCTATTCACCGGAATAAAAGTTGGGGTTTTGCGAATACCAGGAAAATCTGGGTTCCGGCTCATGGGCTAAAGGGATATGAAGATCCCTCCATACAACCATCCCCCTGAGACATTTGGCTTGCCATTTCCTACGTTAATGAGGCCGACGTAGACCTGCAACCTAAAAAGGATCTCACTTATGTGAAAACACTTCATGATGAAACCATAATAACTGTACCCTGTCCTTGTGGCTTTGTGTCAGCAAAAACGGTCTCTTGATTTTCTTGATGCTGCTGTCGGTCGCTAAGGGCTCTAGATGAACATCCCTCCTTCAACCTGTCATCTGTTATCTCCTCCCACTTGTAGCAGAGATCGATATGCTTATTTGGAACCCCCTCATTGGAAAGCTAGTCCGCCACTTTGTTGGCTTCCCTACGAACATGCACCAACCTGAGGGTTCTCAGCATTCTTAGGTGCGCTTGGATTATTTGGTAGACTTATAGAAGCCGCCAATGTTCTGAGATTTTCTCAGGAGCAGCGCTAGCATTTATCCTCTTCACTGAATTAATGACTAGTTCTGAATCAACCTCAATGATGACATTTTGAATGTTGTACTTGAGCAGTATTTCCAGGCATGATTCCATCACCATGAGCTCAGCCATATTGTTAGTAGCTTTGCCAAGATAACTGTGGAAGATGACCTATATGTTTCCTACTGCATCCCTCAAAACCCCTCCATAACTGGCTTCTCCCGGATTCCCTTTTGAAGCCTCGTCTATATTGAATTTTAAAAAACCATGAGAAGGGGGTTGCCAAGAAGACTTTTCTGTTGAGGTTTTCTTGATAATCTGCATAGAACCCTAAGGGGGAATATTCTTGAGCTCTAACTTCTTCAATATTCTTTCCTCTTTTGTTAAATGGGTTTACCTGCAGCTGCTCCTCCTAGGATATGCATAGTTTCTTTGAGTTGTTTAAGGACTAGTTTGAGAATTTTACTCACCAGACTCGCTTTCTCCTTGAAAATCCTATTGTTACGCTCTTTCTAGACATTCCAGATTAAGAATCCTGGGGTCAACATCCATGCAGAGTTTATTATCTCATTATCTGAGAAAATTTTCCTCCAGTTCTTCAAAGTGGTGAAGATGTCATTAGCATCTCTATCTGTCTATTCAAAGACTTCTCCAACCCAATTCCAAAGTGTTGTGGTGAAAGTGCATCTATTCAATAGATGATTTTTAGTTTCTTCCTGTTGTCTACATAGGTGACATCTTGAGGGGCCAACAAGGCCTCTTTTTCTTAGGTTATCCCATGTCAGAATCTTGCCCTGTTGAACCAGCCACTTGAACAGTTTTACTTTCATCCAATGAGGATTTTCCCAAATTTCTTTCCACGTCTTGTCAGTGTTGGGATGGTTTAGCCTTGCATTTATGTCGGTCGCTTTAATTGCTTATTAACTTAAACAACCAAGTGCTACATAAATTGTCAACCCAGGGAAGTCTGGTTATTTCAAAGGCAACTACGTACTATATGTACTCAATCTTAAAAGCAATAAAAGTTATAGTAAAAACTGATCACACCTTGCTTCAAATAAGCTGAAGCTCCACTCTGAGTTACAACAAGAACACTCTATTGTAGATAGCTACCAAAGAATGCTTACTTTCATTCAAGGAATAATCTAATGGAAAGAATCAATCTGCAAAGGAAAGCATGGGCTATGCTGTAACAGAGAACAAGACCCTATTCCCAGAGCAGGAATTTTCAGCACCTATCTCTGATTATCAAGCTTGCCAACTCACTCTGAAAACTCAATCACCAATGAAACAGTCATGAATTAACTGTAGATGAACTTAAATAATGCAACAATCAATTGGAAAGAAAACCGAGTTTCAGCAAAGAACGTATAAACAATATTCAGTTAAACAATACTACTAACAAGGCATGAATAAAAGACACACTTAACACACTGCAGAAATGTAATGGGTGAATCTTGTGATGAAGGTGGGCCCTGTCCTTCTCACAAGATTCCCTAGGAAACAAGAACTAGAAAGAAATGTTCAGAACAAGATTTTATTCATCCGCCAATATGTCATGTTACAAAAAGATTCCAGTTATGTTCCTTCAACTAAGCCTTCTCCGTAGTCTGTTCATCCCCCCCGTCTAATGTAGATGTCTCCTCTTTTTAAAGAGGAGACATCTATTACATCAGATTACATTGTAAGTTCTAATTTAACCCAATATACAAAAATAGGGAAATCAGTTTCCCATCAACAAAATGCTGTTACAGTCATGTTGTCTTTGAATCATGGTCGTTACATCCAGTGTAGCAGCTCATTCGGTGATCTTCATCTGTTCCTTTCAATTCTAGAATACAAATCACAACTATTTCAACCACGAGATTTGCGCATCGTTCTTACTGTTTGAGCAACTACAAAAGTAATCTTGCAAACTTCAGGCAGTTTCAGCAATGTGGATTGCACATCATTCTTTAACTGTTCAGCAACTAACAATTCAATGATTAACTATGAAGATAGCGTAATTATATGTAAAATAATTAAACGTATAGTGATGAGAAGAAACATTGTGTACCTTTGGAATAATTGGGTTAAAACAATAACAAGGACTTTAAATATAGGTTGAAAAGGATGACATCATAGCAAAATGTATGGTAAAAAAGGGACAATATGAGGTCCTAACAATCTATTCTTTTGGATTCCTTAAGGTTGAAGAGACCTGTCTTGTTCTTTCCCCATCTTAGTTGATCATTCAAATTTGAGTTCAAGATTTGTCTCTTGTCTAAAAGACCTTGAAGGCCCGTAGCTTGAGTATGCAACATTCCTATTCCACTATAATCTGGAAGTTTCCAAGTTCTCCATTTCGTATCATTCCTTGCTTGGTCCCAATAGTCACTTACCCACTTTAGTTCTTTGTTGATGGTATCGGTGTGAATGTCTGCTAATTCTTCACTTCAGAGATTGTCCTCCTGCTGCCAAGTGTCCTCCCAGAACCAAGCCAGGTTACCATTTATGATCTCCCAGAAACTATGGTTTTGGATTAGGGCTCTGTTCTCCCATGCCCTATTCCAAATTGTAGAACCTTTTACCTATCCTGTCATTCTGATTAGATTTTCCTCCTATCATTCACTATCATATTTGTGCTTTCAAAGTTTCGCCCAAGGGGCTTGAATTTCTTTCAGCCGTCTCCACCAGATTTTGGCGCCAAGAACTCTATTTAGAATTCCTGGGTCATGAAGACCCAAGCCACCATGGGACTTAGGTTTGCAGATTCTGTCCCATGCCACAAGGGCCCATTTCTTCTTTACTTCACCTTCCCCCATAGAAAGTCTCTCTGAATGTTTCTTATATTAGTCATTACACTGGCTAGTGCTGGAATGGCAGATAGCATATATATATGGATGCTTTGTAGGACAGCTTTAGTGAGAACTAGTCTCCCAACTAGATTTAGTGCTCTGTTTGTCCATTTTCTGATCTTATCTTTTAGGTTATGAAGAACAGGCTCCCAGATATCCTTGTGAAGCGGTTTGTCAGTGAGAGGAACTCCCAGGTACTTCACAGGCAGTGTCTCCCTTTGGAAGCCCAGAATTCTGGAGAGATTTCTTTGAATCGAAATATCTATATTGAAAATTTAGATTTAGTGAGACTTACCTCAATGCCTGCTGCCCTAGCAAACTCACTCAGAATCTGTTTGAATGCTTTGGCTTCCTTAACAGTGGGTGTGCCTTGAAGCATAGTGTCATCCACAAATTGCTACATCAACGAGTTATCATTTAATAAGCCTCAATTAACAAATTTATTTAGAAGATAAAAACTCTATACTTTTTATATTTTGTAAAAAATTTACGCAAAACCCATTCTCCTAATTGGCTTCCCTGCTGATTTGCTAACATTTGGTGCTTGCCTTTTTGTTTCATTTCCACATAATCATATGTATATATGAGAGTGTTTTTTGTTTGTTGAAGTACCATTTCTTTTGGTTTTATACTTCCATTTGTGTGATCCAACGAAGTTCATTCCAAAAGGAAGATTATTAAAAGAAACATCATTATGCTATATTTCAGATTTTCACTTTACTATAATCTATGACTATTTAATCATCATTCTGCTAAATGATCTTTGAACTTAACACTTTAAGGGTTAATTCTATCATATGATAAACTATAACATATTTATCTACTAAATCAACAAAGTTCATCAATAAAATTTTAACATCTTATGACTCCTCTTGTCATCTCGATCTATTAAGTAGTGTAGTTGTCTTCCCATCCATTAATAAAATAGTTTTAGAGTGTAATTCAAAAATAATAAAAGACTTGAAAGATAGGGGGTCTCACCAAGAGCCAACCTACCATGATCATAGGCACTGATAGTGGTGACATTATCACAGTTGGTTACCAAACCAGGGTAATGGCTTGTAGCCAAACGGTTATAAGACAGGAGGTCTCATCACAAGTCGCTTGTTTGCTATTCTTAGTAATGATGTATGGCATTGTAATTATCTGGTCACCAAGCCAGGACAACGACTTTCACAGTAACTAAAAAGAAATAAAATAATTATTACTTATTTCTTCTAAAGTATAAACTAATGGATGGGATACTCATACTTCCAAGGGTTAAAAGGTGACCTCGTTGAGTCTATGGATGCCTAGTGGCAACAGTGGCAACACATGTGACATTCGAGTATATATTTAAGTTGAAATCATAAATAAACTTTGTTTTCTTTAGTTCAAGCTAACATATATACATAGTTGTCTAAAATATGATTATACTCTTATATCTAATACAAGAGATTTTATGCATATGTTGAATTGTAAATGGTTTTTACAGAGATATTTTTAGAAGGAAAAGCCGAGTCCTAGCATCTTATCTTTATTCCTTTTTATTTGGACTTGTTTAGTATTTTCCTAGAGATAATTGTTTAGCCCAGTGTGTCGCCAATTGTTGTAGTACTCATCAACCCGCCATTTTATTTTTATTTTAACCATATAATAAAATTATGGGGACCTTTTTTGCATTGCATGTAGGCTTTGAGTGTGTTTAATTCTTTTCAAGTCTAATGTGCCTTTTATTTAGATTTGTTTTATTTTTATAGTTTATCTAAGCTTGTCTATGTTTGTTTGTTAATATACTTTGTAAATAATTTTTTGTTTTAAAAATCTTAATTATTTAGATTAGTGAATAAAACATAGCCCCCGAGACCAAGCTCGTGTTACAACATGTGGCAATGACTCTCTACTAAACAAATAGCGAAACTTTAAGTTACCAAAGTATTATTTTAGAAACCTTTATAATCAAAGTTCGGTGATATATATTATAAAGTGGCTCTAGTTTATTGGAGATTCACATATCACATAACCCTCCTCCGCTTCCTTATATCAAAGAATTCCTTATCAGAGTTTTGTTATGTGTCACCACTCAAAACCTCTGATCTCCGATATGCGATAATCATTAACCTCTGATCTCCAATATCGTATTTCCCCGATTTCCACTCCTTCCGATCTCTGATATCCCTAAACACCTTCGATTTCTAATTTGCGATAATCCAACTACCTTCGATCTTCGATAAGCCTTTGTTCTGACCTACGACCTCCGATAGGCTCCAATCTCTAATATCCAGACCCGATTTGATTTAAATTTTTGATTAATTATAATATCCTTGTCCACTCCCATATGAGAACTTCTAAAGCGATACTTTGATATGACTTAATCCTCTGATCGTTGATTTAGTTACAGATCCAATATAGTTATTAAAACAAATTAATTATGATTTCCCATCCGATCCATATCACATCTACCCATATCGCAAATATTTTGTGTTGTCTCATTTTAAAAGTTGTGATGAGCTTACCTCTGATTCCACTCAAATGCTGCCACATGTCAATATTTGGTACGGTTGTAATGTTTTAATAATAATAAAAAGATCCATTTAATTTGTTTTAAGTTATTCTCACAGCTCATATTTTAGATTTTAGATTTTTCTTATACTTTGGCTTGTTTTTCTCCCAAATTTTGGCCTTGTATTAGCAGAGAAGCTTCTAGGATGAAATATACTAATATATCCAACAAATGATCCCTAAAATAACTCCTCCAGGTGGCAAAGCGGATTTAAAATGGGCAGGAAATCGCTATCGTTGTTGAAGCAATTGAATGCAGTCTTATCTGAACATGAGCTAAATTCGGCATCTCCTCAAGCTGTATCCATTCATATTCCGCCAGAATTTGATCTAAAGGAATATTTCCGCTCTATTTTTCCTTTATTTTCTCAATCTGTTGAGAAAATCAAGGGAGGCTGTTAGTATTCCCAACATGTATAAATACCATCTCTGGGCTTTGTAATAGAGGATTTGAATCATGGAAAAAGCTTTTTCTACTCTTTAATTTAGGATTCTAAAAGCACTACTATAATAAGGATTTATGGCTATAGAGGAGAGGAGAGTTTAGTCTCAAATATGAGGAATAGAGAGATTTATCTTTTACATATCTAAACTGTGTATGATGAGTAGAGCTTGCACTATTGCAACTCCTGTTTCATTAACAGAGTTTATGAATTGTAGAGGACTGTTGGACATGAGAGCAACGGAATTGGACTTAATAAATTGGTATTCAAGATACTATTGTTTTAAATACTAGTTTCATTTTATAATAGCAGAGACTTGTGATTTTTAGTCATATTTGTGCACTATTGTCTATGTGAGTGACTTATTGCAATTATTGTTGTTTATCTTTGCTCTTATGTGCTCAACTCTGATTTCTGAGTAACTACTTACTCAGAGATCAACCTTTTAATTCTGTCTTAACAAACAATAATATTATGTGAACTATTTACTTGTATTATTGTTTAATCATTTGAGTTGTTGGATTACTAATCATCACCATTTTGTAGAAAATCTTGTATATTCACAAGCTCATGCAATTTACTAAATCAAGAGACAAGTGATTACTTCTACTATCAACCAGCAGAAGCCAATAGATCGATGAAAACAATAATCGACAAGAGGAAGATAATCAAATACACATAACACAATAAGTATATGGGGAAAGCCACAACTCAAAACCCCACTATATGTATTGCATATATTAGAAATCCAAGATGATAATACAATGCTCGTTCTCACAAGAACAATCCCAACACTTAGTAAAATCAATCTCCAACTCAAAAATAAACTCTTGGCCAACACTTGGCCAATTCTCCTTCTCTCAAAGTCCTTATTTCCTTGTGAAATACCTATTGCTGATCAACCCATATCAATGGGAGGCCAGTGCATCCAAAACTGTGCAATCCCTTCAAGTTTTAGTTCCTAATTGCATGCATGATATATACAACTCAGTAAATCATACAATTGATAGTACATTGCCCTTGCACTCTAGTCTCAATTGGGTCTTTCTCAGAATCGACATGCATGGGTTTCTGATGAGGGAATATTCAACTAACTGGAGTAGCACTAGTTAATGCATTAGTGCACAAATTGATTGTTAACTCACTATTAGTTCCTCAAACAGTTTGGAACTAATTTAACTAAACTTAAATCAATAATATGAGTTATCTAATTACAACTCATACTTAACTCATCCTGGACCCCTATAAAATAGAGAGAACATATACATGACTTTAGAAAGACTTCCAACTTCCTAAGCTAATTAAACTTAATTAATTATTTACAAGTTACTATGAGAATAGAATTCGATTTTAATTCTCAGCTTAATTCAATGACAAATTAAACTGGAATTTCTTGTTGCCATTTCTCAACACTCCCTCTCAACAAGAAAGGGATTATCAGCTACCCAGACCTCGTCTCTGTGAAACTCTAATTTACATCTTGACAATGCCTTTGTCAAAATTTCAACATCTTGCTTCTCTGTGGGATTGTACTCTAACAACATAATCCGCCTCAATACACAATCTCTGAGATGATGATATCAGATATCAATATGCTTGGACCAATCATGAAAAACTGGATTTTCAGAGAGTTTTATACAACTCTGATTATCGCAGTAAATCATAGTTGGATCCATCTGCTGACCAAATAAACCCACCAAGATCTTCCTCATCTAGATGGCCTCACATGTTGCCTGACTCACATCCATGTACTCTACCTCAGCCGAACTGAGTGCAACCGATCTCTGTTTCCTACTGTACCAAGAAACTGCCCCTGGCCCAATACTAAAGATCCCTCCTGATGTGCTCTTCTTGTTAGAGTGACTCCCTGCCCACTCTGCATCAGTGAAGCCTTGAAGCTTCACTCCCTATGTCTATCTGTAGCATCATCCGTACTGAGAAGTGCCCTTGAGGTATCTCAACACATGCTTTGTCACCTTCCAATATAGCTTGGTAGGCCTAACCATCGCTTGACTAAGCTAGTTAACTGCATAGCACATATTTGACTGTGTGTTCACCAAGTACATGAGTGAACCCACAAGCTGCCTGTAAACAATTTCTTCTACTACTTCCCCTGAAGTAGCATCCTCCTTCCTCCAGTTACCTGCTAGAGGAGTCTTCGTGGGTTTGCTACTCTCCATGCGAAATCCCCTGAATATCTCGTTGGCATACTTTCCCTAAGAACACAAACAACTCTCCATCTCCATACCATACCTCCATGCCAAGAAGGTAATGCATGAGCCCCATGTCCTTCATCTTAAACTCTCTTGCAAGGTACTCCTTGCAAGATTTGATCAATTGATCATCACCTGTCAATATGAGATCATCAACATAAAGTAAAATGATCAACAATTTACCTTCCACCACTATGTAGTACAGTTTCGCATCTGCTTCACTCTTTGTGAAGCCCAACCCGGTGAAGTAGCTATCTATCCTAGTGTACCAAGCACGAGGTGCTTGCTTTAGGCCATTACACTCTCTTGAGCTGACACACATGCAACTCACAATCAAAGGTTTCAAAACCTTCAGGCTACTCTATGTACACCTCTTCCTCAATCATGCCATTAAGGAAGACTGTCTTCACATCCATTTGATGGATCTTCCAACCCATTTGTGCTGATAGTGCTAATATAGATCTGATTAATGAGTACCTTGCAACAGGAGAAAATATCTCATCATTGTCAATCTCCTCTACCTCCATGGGCCACAAATCTAGCCTTATGCTTCTCCACACTACCATCTGCAGCTTGTTTTACCTTGTAAAGCCAACAGGAGCTCACCACTGACTTGTCCTTCGGTCTCGGGACCACATCTCAAACACTATTACGAACTATGGAGTCATACTCCTCCACCATCGCATCAACCCAAATCAACTGCTGCACTGCTTCCTTAAAGGAAGATGGCTTTGTCACAACACATTCTCCCATAATATCCATGTATCCAGTGTACCTCTCAGGTGACCTCCTCTGCCTACGCTGAGAAGTGGGTGCTCCCACATTCTCCCGAGCATCATCCAATAATCTTTCAACCTCTCTGGTGCACTTTCTTTCCTCTTTCGAAGACTCTGCCCGAGTGGATGTCTCCACTCCTGGATCCTCTGCATGTGGCTGCTCCACATCAATATGAGGCTCCTCAACCATAGGAGCTAAAAGATCCTCATCCACATGTAGCTCAAGCTCCCTCTCAAGGGAAACTCGCATGGCCTTCTCCTCATTGAATTTGACATCCCTGCGAACCACTGTCGACTAGTCGACATGTACACTCAATAGTTGTGAGGCATATCAGTGTACCCCACAAATATCCCCAACTCTGTTGTTGGCTCAAGCTACTTCCATGCATCTTTGGTCACATGGAAATGTACCGATGACCCAAAAATCCTGAAGTGACCAACATCTGGCCTCTTACCGGAATAAGCCTACTATGGTGTCTTCATCTCAAGTATCTGATGTGGCTACGGTTCTGAACATAAACCGCTTTGTTGCATGCCTCAATCCACAAGTGTAGTGGTAGGCCTTGATCATGCAACATTTCCCTCGCTGTCCCTACTATGCTTATGTTCTTCCTCTCAGCCACCCCATTCTGTCGAGGATTATGGGGTGCCATCAACTCTCGTTTAATCCATTCTGCTGCACAAAAGTTCTTAAACTCGTTTCAGACATACTCACCACCGTTATCACTCCGTAGAGCTTTAACCTTCTTTCCTGACTCTTTCTCCACCAATTCTTTAAACTCACAAAACTTTATGAACGTTTGATCCTTTTTTGCATGAAAATATCCAACATTTACGAGAATAGTCATTAACAAATATATCATAATACCTGTGTTTGGTCATGGATGCTATTGAGAATGGTCCACACACATTTGAATGGACTCTCTCTAGAATAAACTCTGCTCGATTGTCTCTGTCTCCAAAGGACTACTTGGTGTATTTTCCCAAAATACACCCCTTGCATGTATCAACTTGCTCAAGCGTACCTTTGGGAAGACCGATAGAGATTTGCTGCAATATATTCAAAGCCCCATGATGCAAGTGTCCCAATCACCTGTGCCACGACTCGCCAACGTCTTGGCTCTGCATCCTTTCTACTTTTGAGCTCAAAGAAGCACAATCCTCTACCTCCAACTCATATAGATTCTTCACCCAAATCCATATCTTCTTTACTTGACCCGTGGTTATGTGTCAAAGGAACACCTTTCCTTTCGAGAAGATAACATCATAGCCTCTATCCTAAAGCATGGGAACAGATACCAAGTTCTTCTTCAGCCCGGGCACATACATAACCTTCTTCAAGGTGAGTGAAGCCCAATGCCCCCTTTGAAAAGTAATCGTGCCCAATCCAGTAACACTATACTTCCCGTCGTTACCCATCTCATTATGCATCTAGAGATATTTCTCCTCCAGGTCACTGAATAACTATTTGTCGCAAGTCATGTGGAATGAAGCTCCACTGTCTAAGTACCATACATTTCCCATCATTGATGACACCATGCATGTAATGAGGGAAAATTCAAATTCGAATTGAGACGCCAAAGCCTCACTTGCCGCTCCTCTTGAGGACTTCTCCTTGGACTTCTTGAGTGGACAATTTGTAGCAAAATGGCCCATCATAGGACAATGAAAGCACTTAACTTTTGTCACGTCTTTCTTCTTACCTCCATGATAAGAATCCGATTTGTAATGTGAAGCTTTCTCTTTCCCCTTCTTCGCCTTAATTGCTAAGGCAAAGTTTTCTTCATCATCAGTATTTGATGAAGAGCCATCCCAGGTGTTCCTCCTGATCTCCTCTTGCATCAAATCTGAGCACAGTCATTCCAAATCTAGCAGCTTCTCCGGACCATTGACAGAGTCCTGATAACCATGCCAACTCTTTGGGAGTCCTTGAAGAGCAAGACTCACCATATCTTCCTCGGAAACTGTGATTCCAACACTTCCAAGTTCATCACGACATTGAGTGAACTTGGTTAAGTATTTGGAAATAGTCTCGCCTTTTTCCATTTTGATTTTTCGAGCTTTGTCCTCTAGTTCAGATTTCCTTTGGTCACTGCTGTTCTGATACAAGTCCGTCAATGTTTTCCACATAAAATATGGATTTTCCTTTCCATGGAGACTCGAGACAATGTGGTCTCGAACTCCCTCAAGGATTATCCACCTCGCCTTCGTCACACACTTCTTCCATTCGGCCAAGTTTTGTGCATTCGATGCTGCTAGCTTAGGGACTTGTTGATCAATGGATTCCTTCAAGCCATTATCTTCTAGCGCAACCTCCATTCTGTCCTTCCAGGCTATAAAATTTGAGCTTCCTTCCAAGGAATACTCAATCCGCAAATCGTAGAATGCTATCTGCCGATCTTGAAGTATGAAATGTAAATTCAAATTTCACCTGTAACCCTGAACTCAAAACTTGAAAATCTCCTCTAGTATACTATTCTCAGCTCCGATATCATGTAGAAAATCCTGTAGATTCACAAGCTCATGCAATTTACTAAAGCAAGAGACAAGAAACTACTTCTATTATCAACCAGCGGAAGCCAATAGATCGATGAAAACAATAATCGACAAGAGGAAGATAATCAGATACACATAGCACAATAAGTATCTGGGGAAATCCACAGCTCAAAACCCCACTATATTTATTGCATGTATCAGAAATCCAAGATGATAATACAATGCTTGTTCTCATAAGAACAATCCCTACACTCAGTAAAATCAATCTCCAACTCACAAGCAAACTCTTGGCCAAAACTTAGCCAATTCTCCTGCTCTCCAAGTCCCTATTTCCTTGCGTAATTCCTATGGCTGATCAACCTATATTAATGGGAGGTCAGCGCATCCAAAACTGCACAATCCCTTCAAGGTTAAGTTCCTGATTGCATGCACGATATATACAACACAGTAAATCATACAACTGATAGTACAATGTCCCTGCACTCTAGTCTCAACTGGGTGTTTCTTAGAATCAACATGCATGCATTTCTAATGAGGAAATCTTCAGTTAACTGGAGTAGCACTAGTTAATGCATTAGTGCACCGACTGGCTGTTAACTCACTATTAGTTATATTAGCACAGTTCTAGGCTAAGTCATGAGTAGGTTTTGGAATTTTTATTTGTTAGGATTAATTTTGTAAATTGCAAAACAAAAATCATGCTCTACCGGAATTTCCGATAGCATCCAATTTTCTTGTTCAGACAGCCTCCCCTGTTTTTCGGACAGTCTTTATGTTATTGTTTTATTTCTTGTTTTCTTTAAAAATTTCACGATGATACCAGAATTTTCGGTAGCGTTTCCTATTTTTAAAAATAAAGCCGAATATGCAACTATTTTCGATTTTCCACGTGTCATAACGACGAAATATCTAATCCAAATCATGAGATTTCGTGATTGGATAGGTCACAAACTCCAAGTCAAGTCAAGTGGTAGTGATTAATCGTTTTGGTTGATCGTGTTTGCTAGGTGTCAGTCACAGCCATAGCCAACAGTTTTCTACCCCACCCATCTTAAATAACTTGTGTATCCCAAAATCTTAAGTGTGTATGAATCGTGAGTCTCAGCCAGTTATTTGAATTCCGATGACCGTTCTTTCTGTTCTGCGTAATGCACTACCGGAATTTCCGACCAATTCAAATTAAAGTAGGGAAATTGCCAGATTTGCAAGATTCTCATACAACCACATGTAGAAGATCAGTTGGAACCTCCAGAGTAGCTCGACTTCATCATTACAACTACATGTTGTCTATTATGACATAAAATCTTATGTAATCATGAAGGATTATATGCATGGGAGACTGAACCATAACTTCATCTCAAATATTCGAAAGTGAAGGAAATGTCACCATTTCGAATTTCTGAAGTGCAACTAAGGAGAAACTTATTAAGGAGTTTAAGAATACATCCCAGATTTTCAGGCAGCCTAATTCAAGATAGTTGCAACAACTATTGTGTAATATTTCACACTTCGACACCTATTCTTCATAATAAGCAAGCAAATATTCTATGGCACCAATGTCTAGGAAAGGTGGAAAGCTTAAGATAATTGAACCCTGAGCAACTAAGCTAGTTGATGCTAATTCGAAGGTTAGAAGGTTATTTATTCAGGCAGGTTGGTATCCACTCTGCACGAGGTTAGGAGACTCACATCAAGGTGTAGCCCGAGAGCTTTCTCAAACTTTCAATGGACAGGAAGCTACCATTTTTGGTTTTCTGTTGCAGGTTTCAAAACAATCGATTGCAGAGGATTTTAACCTTCCCTAGGAAGGAGAAAAGTGCTTTAAAGGACAACTCATTATAGGAGGAGATCTCAATTATTTTATCAGAGATGAATATAGATATCTTAATTGGGCCAAAGGAATTCCCAGCAATTATCTGAAGAAAGAATGGGAAGAAATAATCAAACTGGTTAAAAATTTTCCTCACTTCTAAGAGAAGATATATAGTAGTTTTTATGAGGTTTATTTTTCATTTTGTAGGTATGAGGACTCTTAATCTGCCTTATTTCATATTGAAGAGCTTGACCAAAATGGCAGCCAGGATTCAAACGCGTCAGGAAGCATCAGAGTACAGCCTGTATCATCAGGGAATTATCAAAGTTTTGGGTGAAGAAGAACTGAAAAGGAGAAACCAAACCTGGGACCATTTCTTGTTTTATAGGGCAGGCCAACCTGCACCAAAACCCTAAGAATTTTCATAATCTTCTTCAACACGGGCTCAGACAAAGAGGACATCAACTGCATCAGCTAAAGGAAGCTCTAAAAGAAAGACAAAGAGGGAAAGTGTGAGTGGAGGTGCCAAAAGCAGCAAAGAGAAACCCTTAGTTGCTGACTCTGAAAAGAGAAGGGAGCAAGGTGAAAGCTCTTCTACCCAGAAAACAAAAAGCTCAAAAATGGTTCCTCCTGTTAGACCTTTTCCTAAGGTTTACATAAGAACTCGGAGAAGAAAACTTGCAGTTGAAGAGAAATCTAAAGTGCAGGTGTTTCCTGAAATTCCAGAAGCACATGAACAACAACAAGAAGACCAGCCTCTTGATTTTGATGAGGAAATATTGAAGGAAGCAGGGTATACAAATACCAGTAAAAACAAGAAAGAAGAGCTAAACCAGTTGTTGGAACTAGGAGGAGACATACTAGGGAAAATAACAAATACAGACTGAAATCAAAGGCCCTAAATAATCCTAGTTTGCCGACTGAAGGAATAGTTATAGAAGAACAACCAACAGAGTTGCAGATTGAGGATCCTTCAATTGGAGAAGTCAGAAGATCCTTGAATAAGCAAAGAGGTAAAGCTCCCATGGACCAGCCATCAGAGCCTTCCAAAAGAAGAAAGATCCAAAAAGAAGCCGAAAAGAAAGAGGCCATCATCAAAGGAGAAACAACCAAAATCACAAGGTCTAAATCTGCTAGAATTAAAACAAATTTGGATAAGCTTGCAGAGGCTGTAGCTCACATGGACTGAAAGGCATTTCTGAAGCATTTCTGTTAAAGTTTTGAAGTGGAAACGTTATCCTACCGAAAATGTCGGAAATGTTTCTAGTTTTTTCACTATTACAAGTATTTTCGGAATTTTCGGTAGCACTTGTCTCAACAGAAATATACAGCTGTTAGCAACAAACCTCCCAGCCAGTTTTGGAAGACAACAACTCATAACGATATGGGTAAGAAAGATGATGGATATGAGACAGTTATGAGGTTGTTGAAGGTTATATTTAATGAAGACATATGGCCATTCAATAGGCAAGACCATAAAGAGAAAATTCAACAGCAAAAGTGGCAGCCAGTCAATATTTCCAGTAGCAAAGTATCATTCTTCCTCTTCTTCTCATCTAGACTTGTACTTTTGGTTGTAATTCGATGGGAGATGTTATTAATATTTGAAATACACCCATGTAACAAGAAAATAGTGGAACCACCAATTTAGGAGAGTTGGAGTCGATGCCTCTCTCCCTATATATATCTTTTGTAAATATCATTTCAGGGTTGGATTTTGGTTCACCTGAAGACTCAGCTTAATAAAATAGCTTTTTTACACTTCATGCTGGAGGATTTTGTGATTCAAGTCATATATAATGTGTGGTTTGTCTATCCCCTGTTTTCAATTTTCTGAATTATAAATTTGCAATAGCTAGTATGATATGAGTGAGAATCATTAATAGGATCTAATGATGACTTATCTACTATCCAGTTTGCTGTAAATAATAATATCAGTGTAAGTAGAAATTGTTAGTGAAGGTTTCACAAAGGATTTGTGAAATAATTTATACATTTTCTTACTTTCTAACTATTATCGCCTTGTTAAAAAAAAGCAGAGCTTGTTACAAGGCTTTATGTAGTTGAAGTGACTGTCTTAAGATACTTAGTTTCTTAGGATAATTATTAGCTACCTGTTCCCTTTCCCCTGTTCCCCTATACTACTCACTTAACCATACAATTTATGCTTGCCACAACTTGCCAAATGCATGAAAGTTAAGGAGGAACACAATCATTTCAAAACTCCTTCAGAAAGCCATCCCACTACTCAAAAAACCCTTTTAAATTTGAAATGAAATCATGATGTGTAAGTTTTACTCCTTTGCGGTCTAGGATTAACTCCTTGCGCTAACATCTTTGGCGCCGTTTCCAGGGAGGTGAATTGAAGTTTATCCCTAGGTAAATGACAAAGTTATAAGTCTCATTCTGAGGTGTACAGTTCCAACTGTCTTTTTAGATTGCTTTATAACTGGCGACTCCATTGTTGAAGTTGTGGTTCCAAGAAAGGCTAGAACTAGGGCAAACCCATATTCTCCTTTGAAAAACCAAGTCCTTGATCCTGAGAAGCTAATCAAGAAAAAGAGTAAGCGAAAGCTTGTTTCTTTTGTTTCTGGTTTTTCAAAAGCTATTCCTGAAAAAGTACAACAGATTTTGTCTCCTGATTTTACAAAAATTTTTATACCTCTCTCATTTTCCAGTCAACAAACAACCTCGACATCGAGTGTTGGTGCTTCCTCATCTATTGTTCAGAACCATGAAATTTTTATTCCGCAAATCCCAGTAACTCTAATTGTTATTCCAGAAACCCTAGTAACTCATGCCATGGAAGGTCCTAATCCACCCCCTAAGCGAATGGATGCAATTGTAGCTGCTAGCTATGCTCCTTTAGTTTTACCTCAACCTATGAATGCATTACCTGTAGGAGATTATCTCAACTATATGCCTAAATTTAATGGTGAAGGGGAGGTAACAATTGAAAAACATCTTGCTGATTTTTATGCTTATGCTGATAATCTGAACATTGAGCATGAAGATAATTGGATGAGAGTTTTTGTTCAGAGCCTCGAGGGTGATGTAAGGAAATGGTTCAGATCTTTGACAGTTGGTAGCATCATTGGAATTGAAGTCCTAGATGATACATTTTTAAGAAAATGGGGTGATAAGAAAGATTTTTTGTATTATATCACAGAATTTGCTGCAATCAAAAGAAAAGAAGGAGAATTAGTTTTTGATTTTTCTAAGAGATTCAATAAAATGTATAGCAAGATACCTACTGAAATCAAGCCTATTGAAGCTTCAACTAAAATCACTTATGTTGGTGCTTTTGATCCTGAATTTTGTTTATTGTTGAGAGAAAGAAGATCTGCTACGCTATCACAAATGCAGGACATTGCACTGGAGATAGAATCAAATATATTAGCAGCTAATAGACTTAGAGGAGGGATTGACAGAGAAAAAAGAAAGCAAAAAGCTAAAGTTTCTACTTCAGGAACTTCTAACATAGATCCTAAGCTAGATGAGCTTACCAAGATGGTCAATTCACTGACTACTGATATGTCTAAGTTGAAGATGGAAGCAAGACCATCTACTACCAGAAATGTTTCATTTGATTTGCCACATAGACAGTAGTTTAGAAGACCTAATGCTCCTCAAATTCTGCAGAGAGAAAGAAGAGATGTTGATGATCAAAAGGTGCAACCTCCTTTGCAGAATGTTATATTTGAAGATGAAGAAGAAGTTGAAGGGCTAGAAAGAGATGCTGATATAAATTGTCTTAGAGACAAAGAAGGGATGATTTATCTTACACAAGCACAATATGAAGACTTTATGTCATATACTCAGAATAATGAAGTGAGTCTTAATCATTCAATGATTGTAGCTGATCATCAAAGCAGATACAATCTCAGATCAAAGAAAACTGATGACACTTCTAAGCCTGTTGCACAACCAAAGAAGAATAAAGATGCAGTTAAAATTTCAGTTGAAAAATATGGCAGATTGGAAATTCCGGTAGCATCCGATATTCCAGCAGAGAAACAAGTGACCGAACCTGACAAATTGGAAATTCCAGTAGCGTTTGATTTTCCTTCACTTGAGGTAAAAATTTCTCACAAACCACACTCTGCTCTCAATTTTGAAAATGAGTTTCAGAAAATCAAGATTCCTGTTCCCCTTGTAGAGCTCATGAAAAATCAAGATTTCAAAAATACTTTTATGAAAGCTTTGCAGCCTTCAGCTATTGAAGTAGTCTCTGATTTTGTTAACCTTCAAGACGATAAGCCCATTGTTATTTTAGGTCCATTGGTAGAAGGTAGAGATGACTCTACCCCTCTCTTCTATCTATCTCTGAATATTCATGAAAATACCATGCATAATTGTCTTATGGACTCTAGAGCTTCACATAATTTAATGCCCAAGGTAGTAATGGATGAACTAGGCCTTGAGATAACTAGAGAGTACGAAGATCTCTATTCTTTTGATTCCCGAAAATTCCAATGCTTTGGTGTCATCAAAGACCTTGCAGTAAGTCTTTTTCAGTTACCTATGAGAGGGATGGTAATGGATATTGTTGTAGCTGATATCCCTCCCAGATTTGGTATGTTACTTTCTAGGTCATGGATTAAAAGGTTGGGAGGAACCTTGCAAATGGATTTAACTTATGCTATTGTTCCTGTTTTTGGAGGAGAACAAAGAAGAATTTACAGAGAAGCTCAACTGGCATATATCATTAGTGACAACAAAGACCTTACTAATCATTCGATATATGCTAGAACAACAGGAGTTGGTTCAAGCATTCTACATATGGATGACTCTGCCTTGCCAACAGGAAGTTTTTCAGATTTTAAAGCCCATTGAAAATCAAATCAATCATGAAGGATCAAAGGTATGGCAAATGCTTTTTGATGGCTCATGTTCCAAAGAAGGTGCTGGTGCAAGGATCGTTCTTATTTCTCCTTTGAAGGAAAGTTTCACTTTTTCTTTCAAACTTGAATTTGAGACAACTAATAATGTGGCTGAATATGAAGCTCTGTTAATTGGCTTAAAAAAGACAAAAGATATGAATATATCAGAAATTTCTGTTTTTGGAGAGGCTGAACTTATTATTCAGCAAATAAAAAATGCTTATCAAACTAAGCATCCTAGACTCAGAGATTATCGGAATGTAGTATGGGACATTGTAGAAGACTCCTTCTTGGCCTTTAACATTTCTTTTGTTCCAAGAGAAAGTAATATTCAAGCTGATTCACTCTCTATTTTAGTTAACTCATTCAAAATTCCAATGCCGATAAAGTTGAAATATGAAGTGGAAGATAGGTTTAGACCTAGCATTCATGATAATGTTAAGCATTGGAAAGTTTTTGAAGATGCCTAGGAGATCAGAAAATTCATTGAAGTTGCTGAAGAGTTTGTTGTTCTAAATATTGATAAAGAAGAAGACCTACCACAAGTTGATGTTGATCATCAAGATTCTAGAAATCTAAAAAAACAAATTGTTGATCAGCCTATCATACAACGGCCTACCAATCATATTCCCAAGGGGTTAATTCCACTTGAGAAACTTTTTGATCAGAATGATGTTGCAGTCAAGCCATAGTTAGCTGAAGTAGATGTTGAATTAGAAGATTACAACTTGGGTACAACACAAGAACTAAGGTAAAGATTTACTAGATGAAAGAAAGATGGAATATCACAAGTTGTTTTGTGAATTTGTTGATGTTTTTGCTTGGAAATATGAAGATCTTAATACATATGATACATCTATCATTGAGTACAGAATACCATTGAAAGATGGTACTAAACCTTTCTGGCAAAAGTTAAGGCAAATCAATCCACTATTGCTACTTGTGATGGAAAAGGAAGTGAAGAAACTGTTGGATGCTAAAATCATTATTCCATTAAGATACTCAGATTGGGTTGCCAATCTAGTGCCAATAAGAAAGAAAAGTGGTGAAATCAGATTGTGTGTGGATTTCAGAAATCTTAACAAAAGCTCTAAGAAAGATAACTATCCATTGCTGAAGATGGAGCATATTCTTCAAAAGGTGACTAGGTCAGACAAAATTTCCATGTTAGATGGTTTTTCTGGGTATAATAAAATATCTGTTTGGCCAGAAGGTCGAGAGAAGACAACATTCACTACTCCCTGGGGTACATTCATGTATGCAAAGATGCCTTTTGGGCTCATGAATGCTGGAGCTACTTTCCAACGTGCTATGGACTTTGCATTCAATTGGAGAAAAGGACACGTTCTTGGTCATCTATTTGGATGCCATTACTATTTTTTCAGCTTCAGATCGACAACACCTTCAACATTTGAGACAAGTATTTGTTAAATGCAAAAAATATGGTATATCCTTGAATCCGAAGAAGTCTCATTTTTCTCTCAAAGAAGGTAAGATGCTGGGTCACATAGTTTCTAAAAATGGTATGAGGATTGATCCAAAAAGAGTGATTGTAATTCAAGATTTAACACTTCCAAGATCCAAGAAAGAGATTCAAACTTTCCTTGGTAAGGTCAATTTTCTCAGAAGATATACCCCAAATTTTTCTAAAGTGGTGAAACATATTACTTGTATGCTAAGGAAGGACAAAGAAGTCAAGTGGACAGTTGAATTTAGAAATTAATTTGAGCTGATAAAAAAGGCTATCATTGAAGCACCTCAATTGGTAAATCCTGAATATTGAAAACCTTTCTTAATCTTCTCTTTTGCTTCTCAAGACAACATTGCTGTTGTTTTGTTACAAAAAGATTCATAAAATAAAGAAGCTCCCATAGCATTTTTCAGCAGAGCTCTTAGAGAGGGAGAATTAAAGTATGAAATGTTGGAAAAGCATGCTTATGCATTAGTTAAAGCTCTGAAAGCTTTTAGAGTTTATATTCTGCATGCTCAAGTGATAGCTAATGTCCCTTCATCTGCTATTAGAGAGATACTGGTTCAGCCTAATATTGATGGAAAGAGAATTAAATGGGTGACTAAAGTTCTTGAATTTGATTTAGAGATAAAGCCTACTAAACTAATCAAAGGTCAAGGATTAGCTAAACTACTTGTTGAAGAAAATTGTAAAGTGTTGGGTTTGAATTTCATGGATGATAATCTAGAAGGACAAATTCAGAACCTGTTGACAATATGATAATAGATTAAAAGCTTGTTGAGTGTAGTTGGTACAAAGATGTTGTTTATTTTCTGAAATATTTTAAACCCCCTCCAGAGTATGATAAAAGCAGAGTGAGATCTTTGAAGTTGAAAACCATTAAATATTGCATCAAGGACAACTGTTTGTAATGGAAAGATCCCACAGGAGTTTTATTGAGATGCATTGATCCAGAGGAATCTAAAAAGGCCATATTTGAAATGCATAGTAGTGTTTGTGGAGGTCATCATTATTGGAGACCTACTACATACAAAATATTGAGAGCTGGCTATTTTTGGCCTAGCTTATTTTCTGATGTATGTGCTAAGGTGAGAGCATGTGAAAAATGTCAAAGATTCACTAGTAAAAAGCATCTGAAGTGTTTACCTCTCATGCACATAATTGTTTTTGCACCTTTCCAGCAGTGGGGATTAGATTTCATTGGTGAAATTCATCCACCTTCAAGTGGGTAGCATCGTTGGATTCTTGTTGCTACTAATTACTTCACCAAATGGATCAAAGCAATACCTACAAGGAATGCCACTCATAAAGTTATCATTAGCTTTCTGGAAGGAATCATAACCATATTTGGATGTCCATCAAGACTATAGCAGATAATGCAGCTGCTTTTAAAGCCACACCATTGGTAAATTTCTATGAAGATTATGATATTCATCTTAATCATTCTACAACTTACTGTCCACAAGGGAATGGTTTAGCTGAATCATCTAATAAAAGTTTGGTAAGAATCATCACCAAGTTGCTGGAGCAAAACAAGAAAGCTTGGGACTCAAAACTAAAATTTGCTTTATGGGCTGATAGGGTGACAATAAAAAAGTCTATTAATACATCACCTTTTCAGATGGTTTATGGGATTGATGCCGTTTTTCCAGTCCAATTAGCTATTCCTGTGGCCAAACTACTGCAAGATCATGAAGCTAAACCAAATGACATGACCAGAAGAATTTATCAGATCATAGAAGTGCAACAAAAGAGAGAACATCAATATGATTTGGTAAGAAAATATCAACAAGCTGTGAAGGAAGTCTTTGATAAAGGGATTAAAAAAGAAGATTTTCAGATTGGAGTTCTGGTGTTGAAGTGGGATGCATAACGCCAAGATCCAGGTAAGCATTCAAAATTTGATGCTTTATGGCTTGGTCCTTTCAAAATTTCAAATGTCTTGCAGAACAATACTTTTGAGTTGCAAAAGGTTGATGGGATAGAACTGTATGGAGGCCCATTTAATGGGCATTTTCTCAAAAAAATCTTTTACTAAGGCTGTTGGCAGCCTCCGTTCACTGTAAATACCGGTGTAACTTCATAATAAGACTCCATAGCCCAATGACAAGGCAATGAAACTGCAAAAAAGTTCTTAGAGCCTTGCAGGGAGAGATCTATATCCTGTGGAGCCAATGTTAACACAGTTCTAGGCTAAGTCATGAGTAGGTTTTGGAATTTTTATTTGTTAGGATTAATTTTGTAAATTTCAAAAAAAAAATTTCATGCGATACTGGAATTTCCGGTAGCATTTGATTTTCTCGTTCAGGCAGTCTCCCATGTTTTTCAAACAGTCTTTCCGTTATTGTTTTATTTCCTGTTTTCTTCAAAAATTTGCTGATGTTACCAGAATTTCTAGTAGCGTTTCCCGTTTTTAAAAATAAAGCCGAAAATGCAACCATTTTCGATTGTCCACGTGTCATAATGGCGAAATATCTAATCCAAATCATGAGATTTCGTGATTGGATAGGTCACAAACTCCAAGTCAAGTCAAGTGGTAGTGATTAATCGTTTGGGTTGATCGTGTTGGCTAGGTGTCAGTCACAGCCATAGCCAGTCGTTGTCTACCCCACCCATCTTAAATAACTCGTGTTTCCCAAGATATTAAGTGTGTCTGCAGCGTTAGTCTCATCCAGTTGTTTGAATTCCGACGATCGTCCTTTCTGTTCAACATAATGCGCTACCGAAATTTCCGGCCAATTTGAATTAATGCATGAAAATTGCCAGATTTGCAAGATTCTCGTACAACCACAAGTAGCAGATTAGCTAGACTCTCCAGAGTAGCTCGACTTCATCATTACAACTACATGCTATCTATTATGCCATAAAATCTTCTGTAATCATGAAGGATTATATGCATGGGAGACTGAACCATAACTTCATCTCAAATATTCGAAAGTGAAGGAAATGTCACCATTTCGAATTTTTGAAGTGCAGCTAAGGAGACACTGAATAAGGAGTTTAAGAACACATCCCAAATTTTCAGGCAGCCTAATTCAAGATAGTTGCAACAGATGTTGGGTAAGATTTCACACTTCAACACCTATTCTTCATAATAAGGAAGCAGATATTCTATGGAATCAAAGTCTAGGAAAGGTGGAAAGCTTAAGAGAATTGAACCCCAAGGAGCTGAGCTAGTTGATGCTAATCCGAAGGTCAGAAGGCTGTTTGTTTAGGCAGGCTAGTATCCACTCTGCACGAGGTTAGGAGACTCACATCAAGGTGTAGCCTAAGAGTTTTCTCAAATTTTCAGTGGACATGAAGCTACTAGTGTTGGTTTTTAGTTGCAGGTCTCAGAACAGTGAATTACAGAGGATTTTAACCTTCCCCAGGAAGGAGAAAAGTGGTTTAAAGGACATCTCATTACAAGAGGAGACCTCAATTCTTTTATCAGAGATGGATATAGAGATCCTAACTGGGCCAAAGGAATTCCCAACAATTATCTAAAGAAAGAATGGGAAGAAATAGTCAAACTGGTTAAGATTTTCCTCACTTGTGAGAGAAGATATACAATAGTTTTTCTTTACCATATGAGGTTTATTTTTCATTTTGCAGGTATGAGGACTCTTAATATGACTTATTTCATATTGAAGAGCCTGACCATAAAAATAGTCAGGATTCAAACGCATCAGGAAGCATCAGAGTATAGCTTGTATGATAAGGCAATTATCAAAATTCTAGTTGAAGAAGAACTGAAAAAGAGAAACCAAATCTGAGATCATTTCTTGTTTTATAGGGTAGGCTAACCTGCACCAAAACCCCAAGAAATTTCTCAATCTTCTTCAACACGGGTTTAGACAAAGAGGACATCAACTGTATCAGCTGAAGGAAGCTCTAAAAGAAAGACAAAGAGGGAAAGTGTGAGCAGAGGTGCCAAAAGTAGCAAAGAGAAACCCTTAATTGTTGAATCTAAAAAGAGAAAGGAGCAAGGCGAAAGCTCTTCTTCCAGAAAACAAAAAACTCAAAAATGGTTCCTCCTGTTAGACCTTTTCCTAAGGTTTACATAAGAACTCAGAGAAGAAAACTTGCAACTGAAGAGAAATCTAAACTGCAGGTGTATCCTGAAATTCCAGAAGCACATGAACAACAACAACAAGACCAACCTCTTCATTCTGGTGAGGAAATATTGAAGGAAGCAGGGTATGCAAGAACCAGTAAAAACAAGAAAGAAGAGATAAAACCAGTTGCTGGAACTAGGAGGAGGCATACTAGGGAAAAGAACAAATATAGACTGAAATCAAAGGCCCTAAATAATCCTAGTTTGATGACTGAAGTAATAGTTATAGAAGAACAACCAACAGAGTTGCAGACTGAGGATCCTTCAATTGCAAAAATCAGAAGATCCTTGAAGAAGGAAAGAGGTAAAGCTCCCATGGACCAACCATCAGAGCCTTCCAAAAGAAGAAAGATCCAAAAAGAAGCAGAAAAGAAAGAGGCCATCATCAAAGGAGAAACAACCAAAATCACAAGGTCTAAATCTGCTAGAATTAAAACAAATTTGGATAAGCTTGCAGAGGTTGCAACTCACATGGAATGAAAGTTATTTCCGAATAATTTTTGTAAAAGTTTTGAAGTGGAAACGTTATCCTACCGAAAATGTCGGAAATGTTTCTAGTTTTTTCGCTATTACAAGTGTTTCCGGAATTTCCAGTAGCACCTGTCTCAATAGAAATATACAACTGTCAGCATCAAACCTCCGAGCTAGTTTTGGAGAACAACAACTCATAACGATCTGGATAAGAAAGATGATGGATATGAGACAGTTATGAGGTTGAAGGTTATATTTAATGAAGATATATGGCCATTCAATAGGCAAGACCGTAAAGAGAAAATTCAACAGCAAAAGGGGCAACCAGTCAGTTTTCCAGCAGCGAAGTGTCATTCTTCCTCATCTTCTCATCTACACCTGTACTTTTGGTTGTAATTTGATGGGAGATGTTTTTAATATATGAAAGACACCCATGTAACAAGAAAATAGTGGAACCACCAATTTAGGAGAGTTGGAGTTGGTGCCTCTCTCCCTATATATATCTTTTGTAAATATCATTTCAGGGTTGGATTTTGGTTCACCTGAAGACTCAGCGTAATAAAATAGCTTTTTTCTACACTTCATGCTGGAGGATTTTGTGATTTAGGTCATATCTAATGCGTGGTTTGTCTATCCCCTGTTTTAAATTTTCTGAATTATAAATTTGCAGTAGCTAGTATGGTATGAGTGAGAATCATTAAGAGGATCTGATGATGACTTATCTACTGTCCAGTTTTCTGTAAATTATAATATATGTTCAAGTAGAACTTGCTAGTGAAGGTTTCACAAAGGATTTGTGAGATACTTTATACATGTTTTTACTTCCTAATTGTTGTCTTCCTTGTCAAGCCTGTTTTCAGCTTTTAAATGATAAATTACAGCAGCTAGTATAGTATGAGTGAGAATCATTAAGAGGATCTAATGATGACTTATCTACTATCCAGTTTGCTGTAAATCATAATATCAGTTTAAGTAGAAATTGTTAGTGAAGGTTTCACAAAGGATTTGTGAAATACTTTATACATTTTCTTACTTTCTAACTTTTATCCTCCTTGTAAAAAAAGAACAGAGCTTGTTACAAGGCTTTATGTAGTTGAAGTGACTGTCTTAAGATACTTAGTTTCTTAGGATAATTATTAGCTACATGTTCTCTTTCCCTTGCTCCCCTATACTACTCACTTAACCATACAATCTATGCTTGCCACAACTTGCCAAATGCATGAAAGTTAAAGAGGAACACAATCATTTCAAAACACCACTCAAAAAACCCTTTTAAATTTTGAAATGAAATCATGATGTGTAAGGCTTACTCCTTTGCAGTCTAGGAGTAACTCCTTGCGCTAACAAGTTCCTCAAACAATTTGGAACTATTTTAACTCAACTCAACTCAGTAAACTGAGTTATCTAATTACAACTCATACTTAACTCATTTTGGACCCCTATAAAATAGGGAGAACATATACATGACTTCAGAAAGACTTCCAACTCGAAATTCCTAAGCTAATTAATTTAATTAAACTTAATTAACTATTTACAAGTTGCTATGAGAATATATTTCAATTTTAATTATCAGTTTAATTCAAGGACAAATTAAACTGGAATTTCTTGTTGCCATTTCTCAACACATTTTTGTGAACTACTTCCTAAATGTAGTTGATTAATAATTCAGGTTAAAAGATTTTTGAACATGATATGTTTGGTAATCATAATATAAACTAATTGAACTACTTTGTTAAATTGATATTCACTATAAGCCATACATATTTAAATCTCAATTCAATTAGTTATCTTGCTCTCGGTTGGGTTAGATCTACATCTTCCTAATCGAGATAGATTTAGCCTTTCTACCCTTTTGCTTGTATTATAGTGTTAGTTTATATTTAGATTTAATTCTACATTCCTAAAAGTCCTCTTATTAAAGAGGAAAACTTTAGTTGTGGCTTAGCTGAACCCCAGATCAACTTAAGGATCATTTTCTTGCCTGATCAGTAAGAGGATTGATTTGATGTCTCTTCTCTGTTGGTAGGTGAAAGTCATATTTTAAGCTAGTGGAGATAGAGAGAAGGTAACTGGGCCTAGTTTGACCAGTCAGAACCACCATTTCAACGAAAAAGGAGTTGCTCTAAGTTCCCGACCGAGTGGTCTCCCTTAAAATGTTGTAGGCAAATATTTTCGAGCCTTCTACTTTTTGGCGCTAGAAGGAGGGCCAATGAATTGTTTTCTTTGAATATTTTTATTTTTTTAATATGGCCCCATGTAAAAGACTTCCTTGGATTTTCTTTTGGATTGAATCCAAAAATCACTCCAGTAAAGGCAGTCAAGATCCCGTGTCAGGTAAAATATAATGGTAAGACATCTTCTTTTAATCATCTCCTTCAATTTATCTTAAGTTGCAATAATTTCAATATTGACGATGCTATTATTTGCAAAATCTTTACTCTAACTTTGACAGAGAAAGCCAAAGACTGGTGCTTGTTACTTCTAGTGGCCTCGATACATAGCTGGGACGAATTTTCAAAGATTTTCGTTCACGAATTTTAGGAATATGATTACGAAAAGGTGTGTGATCAGTTAGAAGAATTGTGTAGGATGGAAGGTGAGAATTTGGATATGTTTTATGTTAGATTTAAATTAATTTTAATTCAGTTTTAGTCCAAAGGTTTGCCTCCCTAATTCCAATTGATTGGATGGTTTAGGCATTTAATGTTTCTATCTGGTGATAACTATCAATAACCAGAAAGTATATCCTTTGTTGATAGTGATACACTTGCTCAAAATGACAATTTTGATTCTTTGCAAATTGAAATTACAAATGATAATGCGAGAAATGCTCCAAATTTACATAATGTTGATCAAGTAGAATTTCAACTAAGTCAGCAACAATTAAATCAACGAGAGAATGTCAACAACGCACAGTCTACTGCTGGAATTAATTCACAATCTACTGATAATAAGTTGCAAATGATGAAGCAGCTCAACAACAATTTACAAATTGATCAAATATATGAAGAATCAGAATTGTCTATTTTAGAAAATCAGAAATCATCTATGCATAGAGAAACCTTCAAATATATATCTTCAACTTCCTATTTTTCTCTCTACCGTGATATATTTAACAATATTAATTTAATTAATAATCAATCAACAGTTCGTTTGGATACAAATTTAATGTTAGAAAACTAAGAAACTGATCTTAATAATGAATTATTAATTTCTGATATTGGTAGAGAAAATTTAATCGATGATTCAATCAATAGACTTGAAGATTCTCTTAACTTGATAGTCAATCACTTGCCTGGTTCTGATTTATTTAACCTAGAGGAAAATAAAACTTATGATGATTGCTGAAATTTCTAAGTATTACCCGTTAGAAATTTTATCTGTATTCTCTAGTTTATTTCTCCTACTTGTTAGTTATGAACAAGTTATTTAAACATATAAATATTGAAATAAATACAATACAGTCTCAACCATCTATAGATCAACAACCGAAAGAAATAGCAAATGCACAAGTGACACCATTGTTTTTGGACAACTCGCCCTCGGAAAAACCCAACTTGGGAAAACCGGTGCAAAAATTATGAGGGTTATATTAATATACAGTCCATCCTTGAGTACAAATAGGTGCTAAAATTGCTCACCCGACAAAGAAAAATAACTAGCTGTAATGCCTCTCTATTTGGAAGTAGATATTCAGAAAATCTGCCCCACGAAACCCTCTCTGACACAACTGAAGCACTGCGTCAGCCCTCCTGGCCTCGGTGTCAGCCTCAAAACCCTCTGCGTCAGCCCTCTGAGGCACTACGTAGCCTCTACAACCTTCTGCTTCACTCCTGCTGCCCTCTACGTGGATGACGTAGGCCCTCTAGCCTCTGCGTTGTCTTAGCGAGCCTCTGCGTCTGCCTCTCCGCTTCTGTGTGGCTCTTCCGACACTATCTCTGCCTCCCTGCCTCATACTCACTACACCTCACTGCAAATCTAATCACTGGTTCGATTTCTCTTAGCAAACCCCGCTCTAGAAAATCGAGCTGACTGATCACTCTGGTGTATCTCCAACTGACCCTTAAGCCTCCTCTTATACTTTTTCTGTTGAGTCTTGAATGACCGAGATTACGTCTCTAATCAATGGATAAGATTAGATTTGGCTTGATCCATGTCGTTTAGAACCTTCTAACCCAGTTTTACATTAATACTCATTAATATTTTTATTTTCCTAAGTTTAGACTTAGGAACCCATCAAAAATATTAATTATTTTAATATCTCCTTCACCGGGCAGAATTTCCCTAGACCATTTCTGGGTCTTGGAGATCTCATGTGCTTTATCCTCTCCACCAATTTTCATGGCTAGATCACATCTGATGATACCCAAAATCAACACTCCCTCTTAGCGAGGAATGTGCTCTAGTAATACTCCTCAACTAAGCATCATCCTGATTATACAACACAGGTACCTGTGCTGATGCTAGGCTTTCCTACCCAACATCCTCTGCACTACTGCATCCTGTACCACTGCTCATGGCCCTACCACTTCCATAGCTACAACCATATGGCAGCTCCCTCTACATCTGTGCTGCTACTGGTCCTTTCTCCCAACGCTACATCTGCACTGCAATTCTCTCTCATCATGCTGCATCATGCTGCCTATAGCAATACCACTTCTATTATTGCACTGCAACTTAGTTACTGAGAAGTAAGCAACTGATCCACCCAACTACTAACATCCTTGTCAGGCTAGAAACCCTCCCGATGTTGAAGCTCTCTCTGCTGCTATCCCGTGCTCCCTCTGTTGCCTTTGCGCTGTTGCAACAATTTTGTGCCTCTCGCACCACTGCAAACCTCTCTGTGCCATCTTGCACTGCTGCAACCTCCTCTATGCCTCTCACACTACTGCAAACCTCTCTGTGCCATCCTGCACTGCTGCAACCTCCTCTATGCCTCTCGCACTACTGCAAACCTCTATGCAATGCCTAAGATTGCTGCACTCTAGCACTCTCTGCCGCTTCATCCACATCCGTTTCTACTGCCATCTGCCATCCTGCTAGTGTCTCTTCGGGGCTCTCGTAGTTGGATCTAATCCAAGAGTTTGGGTACCTCAAGGATCTTGCCCCTCATCGCCTGTAGACCTCCTGGCTACTGCTCGATGTCTCCCCACCTATTCTCTAGAGTTACATGAGCACTGATGGCACACATAACAAATAGGATCCTGGCCTTCCAGATGAAAAATTTGGATGCCCCATCCAACCTGTCCTGATCCCTTAGTCTATTCATGGCCATCTCTCTACTCCTCATGTCGATTGCTCCGAGTCTCTACTTCCCTCTGGAAGTTTTCTCTTCGACTCCCTCTGAGTCACTACTTCCCGTCTGGAAGTTCTCTGCTAGACTCCCTCTAAGTCTCGATTTCCCTCCTGGAAATCCGTCTATCAACTGTCGAGTCGCCCCTCTTCGATCTCCTATGCACCTGCAACACCGATCCGGATTCCTTGGCTAGAAATCTGCATTGGTAGCGACTCCCTCTACCTTGGTTTTTCCCCATTAGGTACTGTTCTACCCACAACACTCCACCAGCTTCACTCCCTGTAATCTGCCCACAACACCCCACCAGCTTCACTCCCCGTAATTTTCCCACAACTTCCTATGCCCCAAAAATTGAAGGAATGAGCCTCTAGGCTCTGCGCAATCCCAGCACTGGCTGAAATGCTCCCCTAGCCAACTGCGTCAACCCTCCTGGTGTCTGCGTGGCTCAGCGTGAGCCTTTTCCTACCCTCCTCAGCCTATGCGCTGACCTTTCTCTCGCTCAGACTGATGATGCAGTCCCTCTACATCAATCCCTTCTTCTGTCACTTTCTGCAAGGAACAACTTCTGCCACTCGGGACATCTATTTCTACTGCAAATGCTCTATTTCAGCTGGTGCCTTCAACTCTGCTATGATCTGCAACTACCCTCTGATACCATGTTGAAATTTCTAAGTATTACCCGTTAGAAATTTTATCTCTATTCTCTGGTTTATTTCTGCTACTTGTTAATTATGAACAAGTTATTTAAATATATAAATATCGAAATAAACACAATACAATCTCAACCTTATACAGATCAACAGCTGAAAGAAATAGCAAACACACAAGTGACACCATTATTTTTGGAGAACTCGTCCTTGGAAAAACCCAACTTGGGAAAACCGTTGCAACAATTATGAGGGTTATATTATTATGTAGTCTATCCTTGAGTACAACTGGGTACCAAACTGGCTCACCCGACAGAGAAAAATAACTCGCAGTAATGCCTCTTTATTCGGAAGTAAATATTCAGAAAATTTGCCCCGCGAAACCCTCTCTGACACAATTGAAGCACTGCATCAGCCCTCTTGGCCTCTGTGTCAGCCTCAAAACCCTTTGCATCAACCCTTCGAGGCACTGCGCAACCTCTACAACCTTCTGCATCAATCCTGCTGTCCTTTGCATGGATGACGCAAGCCCTCTGGCCTCTGCGCTGTCTCAGCTAGCCTATGCATGGCTCCCTCTGGCTCTGTGTTTGTCTCTCTGCTTCTGTGCTGGTCTTTTGACACTATCTTTGCCTCATACTCATTGCCCCTCACTGCAACTCTGATCATTGGTTCAATTTCTCTTAGCAAACCCTGCTCTAGGAAATCGAACTCACTGATCACTCTAGTGTATCTCCAACTGATCCTCAAGCCTCCTCTTATACTTTTTATGTTGGGTCTACAATGACCGAGATTACATCTCTAATCAACGGATAAGATTAGATTTGGCTTGATCCATGTCATTTAGAACCTTTTAACCCAATTTTATATTACATTAATATTTTTATTTTCCCAAGTTTAAACTTAGGAAGCCATTAAAAATATTAATTATTTTAATATCTCCTTCACCGGGCAGAATTTCCCCAAACCATTTCTGGGTCTTGGAGATCTCATGTGCTTTAGCCTCTCCACCAATTTTCATGGCTAGGACACATCCGATGCTACCCGAAATCAACAATGATGACTTGGAAAATAAAAACACTCACCCTCTTTTCTCTGCGGAAATGATTTTGTCTGATTCCTTAGGTGAATCTATTTTTGAGGATAAAGAGAATTTTAATGAAGGATTTATTCCAATCCATTCTAATTTTCAAACATTCAATTATCCTATTAATTTTTATATTCAAGAAGCTATCCCAATTTTTGATTCTTATGATGATGAAATGCCCTTTATGGATCATAAGCTTGAAATCTTCCCATTCCCTCAAAAGAAAGCAAACGATGAGTTTTATTTTATAATTTATATTGATGCTCATGGGAAATAAATCTTCGCAAATGAATCCCATCCATGTTATACCATTACTTGTAACATTAATGTAAACTTTGTTGGGTATACGACCAAAGTCCCACATTGACTAGAAGTGGGGAGGATAATGGGTATATAAGGATGGACAAATATCTCCATTGGTATGAGGCCTTTTGGGGTAAAGCCCAAAAACAAATCCATGAGGGCTTAGGCCCAAAGTGGACAATATCATACCATTGTGGAGATATGTGGTGTCCAGAGCCAAAGGTTGTGTATTGGCTTCAAAAAATGCTTTTGTTGCCAAGGGTTATTTAGCCTAGTAGACATAGAAACGATTGATGCATAGTTTGTTCACAAATCTAATCTAAATGCAGCCAAAATAAGGTTCTACAAAGGCAGATAGATGAAGGCGAGGAAGCTGCAATCTGTAGTGGCCATGAAAGAGTTGTTGCAAGTGAAGAGACCAGAGGTAGAGGATCAGGAGGAGGAGGATCAGTTGTTGTTGTGGGAACCTTCGGCAACAATAGAGAGAGCCCAGAGCAGATCTGTGTCTTGGTGAGGTCGTAAGTGAGAAAGGTCAAGTGGCATGGAAGAGAACGCTGATGCCATGGATATAGATCAACCAAAGAAGAAGCATCGCATGTTATCATGCTCCAGATCTAGATCAAGGCCTCCTGGTGAAGTCACCCCAGGCGAGGGTTTCAAGGATTCATCTCAGAATTTAAAGGCAGTTAAACTTGACAAGAAGGAAACAAAGAAACAAAACAAGGATGCCTGCAATTGAGAGAAGATGGGTCAGAATAGCAGCGACAATAAACAAAAAAATAAAATTAATGAAGTCAAAATTATTGCATGTAAATGGGCATACTACTGTAAGACCTGGTAAGGCATGTACACCCCTGGGTAATCACCGATAAAGTCTGGATTAGACCTAGGTGATAGGGGCGATGTCGGGTTAACAATACCCTGGGTAAAAACTTTGAGGGGGGTAAGAGCTAGAGTGAACGAGATTGTCTCACTTGGCAGGTTTGGCTGGAGTTAGTCAAGGAACCCCAAGTATCATTCAAAGACAAAGCACATTGATGTTCAGTATCACTTTGTGAGGGATATGATAGAAGACAAAAAGGTGTTTCTGGTAAAGGTGGACACTTTGAAGAATACTGCAGATGCATTGACAAATCTGTGAGCTCTGAGAAGTTCTCTTGGTGTAGAGAAAAAATGGGCGTTTCAGGTCTGGAAAATGACTAAGCTCTCCTGTGGCCCCCTGTGGAAAGAAAACAACAAGTGGGAGATTGTTGGGTTGTGTTATATTCTTTCCACGACTAACCCACGTAGTGAACCGGGGGGTTAGAG
>APFE031117490.1:97711-175006 GCA_000404065.3 Pinus taeda
TAATGAAATTTCATTATCCTTGGCCAAAACCCTGGCCAATCTGGCCAAGTGAGCCTTCACCGCTCACCTCCAGGCCTTGCATTACAATGAAGTCCTTCTATCCTTTTATAGGCTCCATTACATATAATACCATGGGCAGAATACCATGGGTGCACAATACCATGTGCCCCAAAACCATCACTGTTTAACCTCCTTTGACTCTATCCGGGTCAAGTTTACTTAACAAACTTGAATCTGATATGTTTTCAGTTCCCTTAGTTTGAATTTATTTTTCTTTTAAATCTCTTTTTTGAATTTCTGAGCACATTTTACTGGTATTTTGAACATTCAAACTCTATACACTCAACAGGTGCATTAATAAGCATATATGAGAATCAATTCAAGAGTTTTAGTGACACAGGGGTACCCCCGTATATACCCACAATATGCATATAACTATGCATAAACTAATTTCCCTAGGAATTTCAGACTCTCTGCCAAGTCAAACCTTCAATATATTAATGATTAAGGCCCTCTTTATTCAACTCTTATGCGAAATGATTCATTACAATAGCCCGATCTTTCCCTTTATTCAATCCTTCTATCGGGACTTTATAACTCACTCTCCATCTTTAGTGAGTCCTTGATTAATTCTTTATCAAACCTTAAGCCGCATATATATACAAACGCCCACTCTTTACTTTGGTAAAATATATGGATTTACCCATAAAACCATATATCGCCCTTTATTCTATTATAAACCCTTTATAATAGAAGTCCTTCGTAAACATACCTTTTCCGCTTTAAATACGGTCTTTGCACATAATCCGAGATTTACCTTTATCGCTGTCGCTAGTCGCAATATCTGCGGGTCTCATTACACATGAACCTTGTCTCCTTCGATATGTGATTAACATAACAGACTTCAAAACATATACAAGCTGTGCCCATATAACCTTATCGGGTTCGCTCACTTTGCATGTCATATACTCCCACGCCGATAAAGCACCGTTGAATGTTTGCGATGCAATCACTTCGTTGATCGCATCGGCATCGCCCGTTGCACTTCTTTATGGCCCAAGGGTTCTTCCTTCTCCAAAATGCGATTAAGTTTCCATCGTTGATCCTCTTCTTAGATCTAATGGTCCTCGTTCCATTACTCAATCGCAAGTCGCAATCGCTAGTCGCTTGGGGTCGGGCTCGTTCACTTAATAAGTCACGATGCGATTCAAACTCTCTAATATCTGTGATCTAATCTCAACCGTTGATCTGTTAGATCCAACGGTCCCTGTGCACTGATTCTTCATTTCTTCGCTCCTCTGCTTCACTTAGATTTTCCGCCATTACTTCAGTTTTCTGTGGTTTTTTGGGTTTTCGATGGTTTCAACCTTTCGCTCTCAATTCACTTCCGCTTGAGCTTAACTTCGTGATTTCTTTGATCACTGTTCTCTTGGCCCCTAATTGATCCTTCGAATGGATCAAAGATCCACCAGATCCTTTGTCTCTTCTCCTCCTCTGTGTATCCGCCTCGATTCTTCCTACATATATAAACTAAGCAAATCTCTGATTACATCATTCAATATTTGAATCACACACTTACAGTCAGGATCAAATTCTCTGTATATAAATATAAGCCAAATGTTTACATATTGAGACTCTTCCTCTCTGGCCTGATCATCTAATATCAATGGCCTCTTTTTCACACTCTGCCTACAGGCTTACAATCACACTCTCCCTGGCTAGCTGGCTAGCTAGCCTATCCAACCTCTCTCTTTTTTTTCTTTCCAATACATTATTAGCAGTTTCTTTACAGTTGATGAACTATTCCTTAGTTACTTTTCAGTTGCTCAACAGTTTCTTCAAACTAGTTCCTAACTAATCCTAATCCTCTCATGTTCTCCTACATTCGAGAACATTTACAAATATGTCTCACAATATCTAATTAATTCCTTATCTCATTGAAAATCACTCAAAGGCCTAGATATTTACATTAATTCAATACTTAGGAAACTAAATTCCCTAAAACACAAGACCCCCTATGTCTACCAATATACAATGATATTGTTGGGCTGAATGCACATGCATCAAACTCCCAAGGTAGAAAATATTCATGATCTCCTGATCATGTGTCTTCATATGTTGTCAGAAAACCTCTAGGTTCCCAGACTTTAGTTTGCAACCGCCCAAATGCTTTGCTCCTTTGTTGCTACTGCATATCTGCTGTCTTTTGGTTTATATTTCTCTCCTTGTCAATCAGGTTCATACTCTGATTGATCATCCTTCCTGTTGTTGTCAACCTCCTCTATATGGACTGCTTCATCATTAACTACCATAACTCTTCAATCTCCATCTCTAGCATATCTTTGGGCTGGTCCATATTCTACCATTCATTGTTACCTCTTTCTCTCTGCTTCAGGTTGTTGTTGTTGTCCACTAACTCTTCAAATTTCTGTTGGTTACTTCCACCATGTAGTTGCTGGTTCCTTACTTGTTCCTCGCTTGTTCTTGATGCCTCCCTTTCATCCTTACCCTCTTTCATAGTTATCTCAGTCTGCATTGAATTCCGACTTTCCAACATTCTCTCCAGCAATTGAACATTTCTGCTCCATGGATTAAATTCTTCCATAGAATCTTCTTCTTTCATTTTTATTTGGCTGCTCATCTGTGCCAAATTTCCTACAACATATGCAACTAAACCTGCACTCATAAAATAATTGTTAAAATAAAAAACATAAGGCCTTAGTGCATCTTCTTCCGTTGGCAACAACTTAATTTGCTGCTCTAATTCTTCCTCCTCTGTCAGCACATCAGTGTGCTGTTTTAAATTCTCAAAAGAATTCGTGAGACTGTCAACTAATCTCTCCTCCACATCATCTAGTCCAATGATGTCTTCCTGTCTTTGTTCACTGTAGTGAACTCCTTCTTCTGCAACTTCCACTTGCTGCTTCATATCGTTCTCCACTTCTTCTTTCTTTTGGCCTTCATCATAAGCCAAACTTTCTTTACTCTTACCCTTTACAGTATGCTGAAAAGCAATAATTTTCCCCAACTGTGTATGGACATTTATATGAGACCTAGCTATCCCAACTTCTTTTGGAACAAAGTTTAGATTCTACATGTCTTCTTCCTCCTTGATGACAATGTCAGCAAATTGTCCTTCCTCACATGTTCCACTTATTCTGAGTAATTCTTCCCTCAGCCGAGCATTCATCATTTGCTCTCTTTTCCTCTGTAACTCTTCTTTCAGAGCTATCCTTGTCTCATCATCTGCAGTAATATTCTCCTGCATTTGTTCATCATCAATAACATTAATCAAATTCATTTGATTACCTTTCTGAGACAATATTCCTTCATTCTTCATTAGAATAAGATCCTGATCCCCCATCTCCATGACAACTTTCATAGACTCATCCATAGACTCTTTCTTCTGTATCCAGTCAAATTCTTCTTCTTCTGAGAAGTTTTCTTTGTTACCTTTTACTTCTAGATCTTCATCTATTCTGAATATATCTTCAAAAGGTTTCTTTTCTCTTGCAATACCTGCCATCATACACAAACTATCAGTGTTAACAACATAAGACCTTCTGGTCTCACTTGATGCTTCAGTCATCATGTCTCCTTGTTGTTCTGAATCCTTCATGTGATTCATAAGATATTCTACAGATCTCCAGTCTTCAACTTCACCCAAAATTTCACCCTGTTCTGGTTTACAAATGGATTCTTCCATTTCCAACTCAGCCTCTCTGAGTTCTTCCACCTGCCATTTTACTTGTTTCTGTTGTAGTCTTCTATGTAGCTTAGACCACTTCACTGCCTTTTTCATGATATAACCATATTTATGGTCTATTTCATTTCTCTTCAACATTTCCATTAATACTTCAAGCTGAACTACTATCTCAGCCTTCTCCCTCTCATATTCTTCATCAGTCCACTGCTTCCATATGCCATTTGCCTTGGCATCTTCTTCCTTCACTTTTCTTCTGATGTGGTCTTTCTCAGAACCTCTGTTACCTCTGTTATGACTATCAATAATCATCTTCTTCTCCATCTTCATGAGTTTCTCATTCATTCACTATGAACTGCACTAAAGCCTCTGCAACAACAAGTCCTCCTTGTTGCAACTTACCTCACCAAGCTTTCCTCTGAACTTGGCCTTTTGGCAAGCACTGGTTCTCTATCTTTGGAACCTCTTTGAGCACTTTTCTCTACTCCTTCTAGGTTTCAACTCATCTGCCTCTTCTATGAACACAATTGTCCTCTTGTACTTCAATCACAATTGAAATACTAGGTTATGACCACCTCTTTTTTCACTCAAAAACTCTTACCAACTTTCTTCATCCTTTAGCAATTCTACCCACATCCTTTGTCGAATTGCCTTTGTGAGCTGCAACACTACCTCTGCGGTAACAAGTCTCCTTCTTGCTACATATCCCTCACTAAGTTTCTCTCCTCTGAGCTCAGTTTGTTAACATTTCTATGGTTCTTTCCTCTTGAACCAATTGGGTACTCCTCGCCATAGATTACTGCAACCTTCTCATCTTCTTATGCTGTCACCTATGTGTCAATATAAAAACCACACATTCTCCAATCTTCATTCAGATCAAAACAAAACATATCATCTCACTTTTTCAGAATCTCTGCATGATCTTGTTCCACCATTCTCCTGCACTTTGAATGGATTGTTCTCTACCTCCTTGCATTTGCAAGTTCTGCTGCACTTCACCTTTGTGTGCTTGCTATTTATCAGATTAAAATCTGATTTCCTCTTGCCTGCACAAACGTCTTAACACATAACTCTGTTCTAAATTTCTTCAAAGAGCTTTAACTTGCTCTGATATCAATTGACATTGGGGTACCCCTGCGTATACCCACAGTATGCATATAACTATGCATAAACTAATTTCCCCAGGAATTTCATACTCTCTGCCGAGTCAAACCTTCAATATATTAATGATTAAGGCCCTCTTTATTCAACTCTTATGCAAAATGATTTCATTACAATAGCCCGATCTTTCCCTTTATTCAATCCTTCTATCTGGACTTTATAACTCACTCTCCATCTGACTTTTGTTAGTCCTTGATCAATTCTTTATCAAACCTTAAGCCGCATATATATGCAAACCCCCACTTTTTACTTTGGTAAAATATATGGATTTACCCATAAAACCATCTATCGCCCTTTATTCTATTATAAACCCTTTATAATAGAAATCCTTCATAAACATACCTTTTCCGCTTTAAATACGGTCTTTGCACATAATCCGAGATTTACCTTTATCGTTATCGCTAATCGCAATATCTCCAGGGCTCATTACACATGAACCTTGTCTCCTCAGATATGTGATTAACATAACGGACTTCAAAACATATACAAGCTGGGCCTATATAACCCTATCGGGTCCGCTCACTTCGCATGTCATATACTCTCGCGCGGATAAAGAATTGTTGAATGTTTGTGATGTGATCACTTCGCTGCTCGCATCAACATCACCCATTGCACTTCTTTATGGCCCAAGGGTTATTCCTTCTCTGAAATGTGATTAAGTTTCCACCATTGATCCTCTTCTTAGATCTAACGGTCCTCATTCCATCGCTCAATCGCAAGTCGCAATCGCTAGTCGCTTGGGGTCAGGCTCGTTCACTTAATAAGTCACGATGGGATTCAAACTCTCTGATCTCTATGATTTAATCTCAACCGTTGATCTGTTAGATCCAACAGTCCCTGTGCACCGATTCTTCATTTCTTCGCTCCTCTGCTTCACTTAGATTTTCCGCCATTACTTCAATTTTCTGTGGTTTTTGGGTTTTCGATGGTTTCAACCTTTCGCTCTCAATTCACTTCTGCTTGAGCTTAACTTCGTGATTTCTTTGATCATTGTCCTCTTGGCCCCTAATTGATCCTTCGAATGGATCAAAGATCTACACGATCATCTGTCTCTTCTCCTCCTTTATGTATCCGCCTCGATTTTTCCTGCATATATAAACTAAGAAAATCTCTGATTACATCATTCAATATTCGAATCACACACTTACACTCAGGATCGAATTCTTTGTATATAAATATAAACCAAATGTTTACATATTGACACTCTGTCTCTCTGGCCTGATCTTCTAATATCAATGGCCTCTTTTTCACACTCTGCCCGCAGGGTTACAATCACACTCTCCCTGGCTGGCTGGCTAGCTAACCTATCCAACCTCTTTTTTTTTCTTTCATTTCAATACATTATTAGCAGTTTCTTTACAATTGAGGAACTGTTCCTTAGTTACTTTTCAGTTGCTCAACAGTTTCTTCAAACTAGTTCGTAACTAATCCTAATCCTCTCATGTTCTCCTACATTCGAGAACATTTACAAATATGTTTCACAATATCTAATTAATTCCTATTCTCATTGAAAATCACTCAAAGGCCTAAATATTTACATTAATCCAATACTTAGGAAACCAACTTCCCTAAAACATAAGACCCCCTATGTCTACTAATATACAATGATATTGTTGGGCTGAATGCTCCTGCATCATTCAGGCAAGGACATCGACTACTTTTTATTTTGAAATTTTATTTTTTCATGCTTGACCAATTTATTTCTGATTTTCAAATAAGTTAATCACAAATTTTGGCACCTAGAGTGCACCATTTCATTTTGACCAGCAATGGGACACTTCTATAAACCTTTTAAATGTTCATCCATTCTTTATTGATCCATTTGAAAAATATCTGGAAGTTCCAGTCCACAGGAATATTTCTGATTCTGCTAGTGTTCAACAAGCTTCAATAATTAAAAATGTATCATTCAAGCCTGGCATGATGTTTCCTCTTCCTTCAAACTTCTTCCAATCATTCACTAAAATTCATGCTAGTTTTTATTACCCTGTAAACATTTGGTTGGAAGAATTTCAAGGTAAGAGTTTTGTAAATAAATTTATTTCGCTAAATTTGTTAATTGTGCATAATAGGCTAAAATTTTCCTTTTATAATTTAATTTCAATTTTACTCTTGTTGTTTGACCTATATATACATGCAACAATTAGAATGAGAAAATGGTTAAATTGGAAGTATGACTATACCTAGTCATGTTTCCTTCCATTCAATTAGAAATAGGAATGGATTAATTTAGATTTAAATTCCTTTTCTGTTTGCATTTATTTCATTATTTCAGATTTTTAATAAACAAGTAATGAATCCAAGTTTTTCTTGGCATCTCCTTTCATTTTTTGACAAAATGTCTTAGAACATGTCAGAGTCCTTATATAGTTAGAACATATACACTTGTGATGTGCTTAATTACATTTCTTTTGCAAAAATTCATTCAATTGTTTTTGTAATGAAAGCATGTATCAAGAAGTTTCAAGGAAGTACTATGACTTGGCAATTTTGGATTCACAAGTATCTCTAAAGGTTTGTTTTATCGCTTTGATCCTTCGATGGAAATTTGAAGTGGATATGATTAATAGTTCATTACTTAGCATTTTAAATTGACTAAATAAATGAAGCTTGAACATGAATCATTGTTTTAGTGCTTGCTTTAAATTGAATAAATTACGATTTTGGGCCAATGAAAATTACATCCAAAGCCACTTCTTCATGATTTTACTTCCAATTAAAAGAAGAAGTTACTTTGCATGGAATTTTTTTTTCTCAGGTAAGATGAAACAAAATTCTCCAATGGTAAGTTTCATATTCCCATTCTCATCCTTTTATTTTCTGCATTTTTCCTTTTGCTTGAATTCATTGCTTCTGTTTTCTCTTCCAGTTATATTCCCTTATCCTTGTCTTCTCTGTTTTGCAGGTTTACATTGGTTTGAGGATTCATTTTGTTTTTTGTTGTAAAAGCAACGAGGAAGAACAATTAAGGAGTTTCAGTAAGTTTCCTCTTCCCTTTCTTGTTTCTAAATGATGGTCTTTTTCTTAAAACAAAACAATATTTAAAGACTTGAAATTTAAATTTCTAGAACAAGATTTGTAAAAGAAGAAAGTCCCGAGAAATGCACATCAATGAGTTATCATTTAATAAGCTTCAATTAACAAATTTATTTACAAGATAAAATCTCTAATCTTGACATACTTTTTATGTCTTGTAAATGTTTTATGTAGAACTCATTCTCCTAATTGGCTTCCCTGCTGATTTGCTAACATTTGGTGCTTTCCTTTTTGTTTCATTTCCACATAATCATACATATATACCAAAGTGTTTTCTGTTTGTTGAAGTACCATTTCTTTTGGTTTTATACTTGGGCTATACTTCCATCTCTGTGATTCAACGAAGTTCATTACAAAAGGAAGATTATTAAAGGAAACATCATTATGCTATCTTTCAGATTTTCACTTCACTATAATCTCCGACTATTTAATCATCATTTTTGCTAAATGATCTCTGAACTTAACACTTTAAGGGCTAATTCTATCATATGATAAGCTATAACATATTTAATTACTAAAGTAGCAAATTTCACCAATAAAAGTTTAACATCTTATGACTTTTCTTGTCATCGTGATCCCTTAAGCAGTGGATTTGTCTCCCCATCCATTAATAAAATATTTTTAGAGTGTAATTCAAAAATAATAAAAGACTTGAACGATAGGGGTTCTCACCAAGAGCTAGCCTACCATGATCATAGGCACTAATAGTGGTGACATTTATCACATTTGGTTACCAAGCTAGGATAATGGCTTGTAGCCAAATGGTTATAAGACATGATGTCTCATCACGAGCCGACTTGTTCGCTATTATTAGTAATAGTGTATGGCATTGTCAAATATCTGATCACCAAGTGAGGACAATGGCTTTCAAGGTAACTAAAAGAAAAGAAAATAATTATTACTTATTCCTCTAAATTATAAACTAATGGATGAGACTAGCACTTCCAAGGGTTAACAGGTGACCCTGTCAAGGCTATGGACGCTTGCTGGCAGCAGTGGCACCACCTGTGACATTCGAGTATATCTTTAAACTAAAATCATAAATAAACTTTGTTTTCTTTAGTTCAAGCTAACATCTATACATAACTATCTAAAATATGATTATACTCTTATATCTAATACAAGAGATTTTTTGCAGATGTTGAATTCTAAATGGTTTTTACAAAGATATTTTTAAAAGGATAAGTTGAGTCCTAACATCTTATCTTTATTCCTTTTTTTTGAACTTCTTGGTATTTTCCCAAAGACAATTGTTTCACTCGGCGTGTTGCCAATTGTTTTAGTACTCAACAACCCCCCATTTAATTTTTATTTTAGCCATATAATAACATTATGGCTACCATATTTGCATCACATGTAGGCTTTGAGTGTGTTTACTTCATTTCAAGTCTAATGTGCCTTTTATTTACATTTGTTTTAGTTTTATAGTTTGCCTAAGTTTGTTTGTTAGTAGACTTTGTAAATAATTTTTTGTTTTAAAAATCTTAATTATTTAGATTAATGAATATAACATAGCCCCCGAGACCAAGCTCGTGTTACAACATGGGGCAATGACTCTCTACTAAACAAATAGAGGAACTTTAAGTTACCAGAGTATTATTTTGGAAACCTTTATAATCAAAGTTCGGTGATATATATTATAAAGTGGTTGTAGTTTATTGGAGACTCACATATCACGTAACCCTCTTTCGCTCCCTTATATCGAAGAATTCCTTATCAGAGTTTTGTTATGTGTCACCACTCAAAACCTTTGATCTCCAATATGTGATAATCATTAACCTCTGATCTTCGATATCATATTCCCCCGATTTTCACTCCCTCTGATCATTGATATCCCTAAAGGCCTTTGATCTCTGATTTGCGATAATCCAATTACCTCCGATAGGTATTCGCTCCAACCTACGACCTTCGATACGCTCCAATCTCTGATATCTGGACCCAATTTGATTTAAATTTTTGATTAATTATAATATCGCGTCTGCTCCCATATGGAAACTTCTGAAGTGATACTCCGATATGACTTAACCCTTCGATCACTGATTTAGTTACAGATTCGATACAGTTATTAAAAACAAATTAATTATGATTTTGCATTTGCTCCATATCGAAGCAATCCATATCGCAAATATTTTGTGTTGTCTCATTTTAAAAGTTGCGATGAGCTTACCTTCGATTCCACTCAAATGCTGCCATGTTATTTGGTATGACGTTATTTGGTACGACTGTAATGTTTTAATTAACAAAAAAAAGACATTTAATTTGTTTTAAGTTGGTCTCACGGCTCATATTTTAGATTTTATAGTTTTCTTATACTTTGGCTTGTTTTTCTCCCCAATTTCAACTAATTTAGGCCCTGTATTGGTATAAAAGCTTCTAGGATGAAATATACTAACAAATCCAACAATTGATCCCTAAAAGAACTCCTCTAGGTGGCAAAGTAAATCTAAAATGGGCAGGAAATCGCTATTGCCGTTGAAGCAATTGAATGTGGTCTTATTCGAGCATGAGCTAAATTGGGCATATCCTCAAATCGTAGCCATTCATGTTCCACAAGAATTTGATCTAAAGGAATATTTCAACTCTATTTTTTCTTTATTTGCTCAATCCGTTGAGAAAATCAAGGGAGACTGTTAGTATTCCCAACATGTGTAAATACCATCTCTGGGATCTGTAATAGAGGATTCAAATAATGGAAAAAACCTTCTCAACTCTGCAATTCAGGATTCTAAAAGCACTACTGTAATAGGGATTTAGGGCTGTAGAGGAGAGGAGAGTTTAATCTCAGATATGAGGAATAGAGAGATTTATCTTTTACATATCTGAACTATATACGAGGAGGAGAGCTTGCACTATTGTAGCTCCTGTTTCATTAACATAGTTTGTGAGTTGTAGAAGATTGTTGGAGATCAAAGCAAGGGAATTGGACTTAATAGGTTGGTATTCAAGATACTATTATTTTAAATACTAGTTTCATTTTATAATAGCAGAGACTTGTGATTTTTAGTCATATTTGTGCACTATTGTCTATGTGAGTGATTTATTGCAATTATTTGTTGTTTATCTCTGCTCTTATGTGACAAAGTCTGATTTTTGAGTAATTACTTACTCATAGATCAACCTGTTAATTTTGTCTTAACAAACATTAATATTATGTGATCTATTTCCTTGTATTATTGTTTAATCATTCGAGTCGTTGGATTACTAATCATCATCATTTTTGTGAACTACTTACTAAATGCTGTTGATTAATCATTATGGTTAAAGGATCTTTGAACATGATATGTTTGGTAATCATAATATCAACTAAGTGAACTACTTTGTTAACTTGATATTCACTATAAGCTAGACATATTTAAATCTCAATTCAATTAGTTACATTTCTCTCGGTTGGGTTAGATCTACATCTTCCTAATCGAGATGGGTTTAGGTTTTCTATCATTTTGCTTGTATTCTAGTGTTAGTTTATATTTAGATTCTACATTCCTAAAAGTCCTCTTATCAAAGAGGCAAACTTTATTTCTGGCTTGGCTGATCCCCATATCAGCTTAAGGATCATTTTCTTGCCTGATTAGATGTCTATTCTATATTGGTAGGTGAAAGTCATATTTTAAGCTAGTGGAAATAGAGAGAAGGTAATTGGGCCTAGTTTAACCAGTTGGAACTACCATTTGAATGGAAAAAGAGCTATTTTAAGTCCCTGACCAAGTGGTCTCCCTTATAATGTTGTAGGCATATATTTTCAAGCCTTCAATAGCACACCATATAGATCACGTGAAACACCTGATATTTAGAATATTGCTTAGACTTAATCAAAATGAATTTGAGGTCAATAAAATGTGTCCTTGTAGAAGGTGTAGCCCATTCCTTGCTTAGGTGTTAGCATTGATTTATCATGGTTCTAGATCCCGGATCGATCTCTGCATTAATATTATGTTTATACCTTGTTCTAATATTAAGTTATATTAATATTATGTTTCATTAGCTTATATTATTATGTTATAATATTGGGTTATAAAATCTTATTGAGACGAGATGGCCTGGATTTGTAAACATTGAAGAACCCTATGAACAGTGCCTATTTTTGCGCCTTGAAGTCGTTGTAATCGTAGGTTTAACAATGTGATGGCCTGGATCTTTAGATGCCAACAAACTCTGTGAATAATTTATGCATTTGCTTCTTGAAGTTGTCATCGTTGCCTTTGAGTTTATGAACCTCTTAACTTCTTGCGGGTTTAGGGGGAGTTTCATCACTTTGAAGTTTGATTTTTATTCTGTTGGATTGTTGCTGCAAAGGTAATATGAAAATTCATCACCAAGCGAGTGTGATATTACTACATAGTTTAATGCATGCATCATGATTACCCCAACAAATTCGTGAAGAAGGCATAATCAATCCCTTCTTTGGATCTGGGATTTTCTACCACAGTGAAACAAAATGTGGCAACATTGAAATGAAAAGTGTTACTGGGAAAGTTTATTAACCTATGCCCAAGTTATGATGCCATTAAAGATTGGGTTTCTGTTAAATTGGCAAATCATGAACCCTCAAGCATTTTCTATATTGAAAATTGGTATTATTCATTTCTTATTGAGAACTAGAAAGATATAGACCATATCTATGAACAGGGTCCTGAGGTTTGTTTCTCACCAATTGGTGTATGGAATTTAACCCCATGATGGAAATATCCTCTTCACCTGTGTGGATCAGATTGCCTTATTTTCGTCTTATTTGTCAGGGTCTTGACATTTTTAGGGATATATTGAAGGTTCAAAAATCTCTGCCTACAACATTATAAGGGAGACCACTCGATCAGGAACTTAGACCGGCTCCTTTTCTGTTGAAATGGTGATTCCGTCTGGTTAAACTAGGCCCAACTACCTTCTCTCTTTCTCCAATGGCTTAAAATATGACTTTCACCTACCAATAGAGAAGAGACATCAGATAAGTCCTCTTACTGATCAGGCAAGAAAATGATCCTTAAGCTAATCTGGGGCTCAACCAAGCCACAACTAAAGTTTTCGTCTTTGATAAGAGGACTTCTAGGAATGTAGAATTAAAACTAAATGCTAATACTTGAATATATGAAAAAGGATAGACAACCTAAATCTATATCGATTAGGGATATGTAGATCTAATCCAACCGAGAGAAAGATAACTAATTGAATTGAGATCTAAATATGTTTGGCTTATAGTGAATATCAAGTTAACGTAGTTCAATTATTTGATATGATGATTACCAAACATATCATGTTCATAGATTTTTTAACCAAAATTATTAATCAACAACATTTAGGAAGTAGTTCACAAAAATGATGAAAATTAGTAATCCTACAACTCGAATGATTAAACAATAATACAATGAAATAGTTCACATAATATTACTGTTTGTTAAGATGGAATTAAAAGGTTGATCTTTGAATAAGTAGTTACTCAGAAATCAGAGTTCAGGACATAAGAACAGAGATAAACAACATATAATTGCAATAAATCACTCATATAGACAATAGTGCACAAATATGACTGAAAATCACAAGTCTCTGCTATTATAAAATGAAACTAGTATTTAAAACAATAGTATCTTGAATACCAATTTATTAAGCCCAATTCCCTTGCTCTGATCTCCAACAATCCTCTACAACTCATAAACTTTGTTGATGAAACAAGAGCTACAATAGTGCAAGCTCTTCTCAACATACACAATTCAAATATGTAAAAGATTAATCTTTCTATTCTTCAGATATGAGATTAAACTATCCTCTCCTCTACATCCCTAAATCCCTATTACAATAGTGCTTTTAGAATCCTGAATTACAGAGTAGATAAGACCTTTGTCCATGATTTGAATCGCTTATTACAGCGCCCAGAGATGGTATTTATACATGCTAGGAATACTAACAGTCTACCTTGATTTTCTCAAAAAATTGAGCAAATAAAGAAAAAATAGAGCGGAAATATTCCTTTAGATCAAGTTTTGGCGGAATATGAATGGCTGCAGCTTGAGGAGATGGCCAATTTAGCTCATGTTTAGATAAGACCGCATTCAATTGCTTCAACAACGATAGCGATTTCCTGCCCATTTTAGATCTGGTTTGCCACCTGAAGGAGTTCTTTTATGGAAAAGTTGTTGTATATGTTAGTATATTTCATCCTAGAAGTTTCTCTACCAATACAAGGCCTAAATTAGTTGAAATCGGGGAGAAAAACAAGCCAAAGTATAAGAAAACTATAAAATCTAAAATATGAGCGGTAAGATCAGCTTAAAACAAATTAAATGGGTTCTTTTTTTTTTAAACATTACATCCGTACCAAATAGTGACACATGGCAGCATTTGAGTGGAATCGGAGGTAAGCTCATCACAACTTTTAAAATGAGAGAACACAAAATATTTGCGATATGGGTAGCTCCGATATGGAATGGATGCAAAGTCATAATTAATTTGTTTTAATAACTATATTGGATCCGTAACTAAATCGACGATCAGAGGGTTAAGTCATATCGAAGTGTCACTTCAGAAGTTCTGATATGGGAGTGGACGTGACATTATAATTAATAATTTTTTTTAATCAAATCAGGTCCGAATATCAGAGGTTGGAGCGTAAAAGAGGTCAGAGCGAAGGACTATTAGAGATCAGAGGTAATTGGATGATCACAAATTGGAGATCAAAGGCCTTTAGGGATATCGACGATCGGAGGGAGTGGAAATAGGGGAAATATGATATCGGAGATCTGAGGTTTTGAGGGGTGAGACATACAAAACTCCGATAAGGAATTCTCTGATAAAAGGGAGCAAAGGAGGGTTACGTGATATGTGAGTCTCCAATAAACTACAACCACTTTATAATATATCACCAAACTTTGATTATAAAGGTTTCTAAAATAATACCTCGATAACTTAAAATTCTGCTATTTGTTTAGTAGAGAGCCATTGCCACATTTTGTAACACGAGCTTGGTCTCGAGGGCTATGTTTTATTCATTAATTTAAATAATTAAGATGTTTAAAACAAAAAAATATTTACAAAGACTATTAACAAACAAACTTAATCAAACTTAGGCAAACTATAAAAATAAAGCAAATGTAAATAAAAGGCACATTAGACTTTAAATGAAGTAAAGACACTCAAAACCTAGACTCTTCTAGAGTCTTCTACATCATAATCACGTGGCTAGTCCCATTTCCATGAATAATTGGGGATGACATGGCATCCTCTCAAATTATGGTGGTGAAAACTGGAAGGTTAACTTTTGAGTGACATAATTTTCGCATACACTCTGATTGATGCAATGCTTGTGTCGTTGGATTGACATCTGTGAGTAAAATAGGATAAAAATGTGTTATGTGAAAGTGACAAATTTTTAACCCCAAAAATCGTTGTTTGATGCCTCAAAACGCTCCCAATAGCTTTTAGACCCTGTTTTGCCAAATTGGGCCCTGATGGTAAAAATGGTCCTATGAGGTGATTCCTCCACTTTTTCCACTCTGAAAGCATCTAGATGGATGACAAACAATATAATGATCCAATTTAGATCAACGTTCCTCCACCTTTATCTCTGTTTCAATATTTTTTTGTTGGTTAGCTTTGCCATCCTTGGTTTGTTTTTGTCTCCTTATAAGATTCCATGGTGCTAGCTAATCCTCTTTCCCTTGCTTGCCACCTGTCAGCCTCCATGGCTGTAATAAAAACAAAATATATCCCAAGGAGTAATCCTCCTCAGCCCTGGAATCTGTGCCCCTTGACTCAACTCAATTTTTTTTTTTACCATGCTTATAATAATTATAAGGGTAACTAGGGTTGTTACAATAGACTTATAAAATCGTTGAAGGTTTAAGAACATTTTGGCATTTCAAACACTCCTAAGAAGTCATGAAACAAAAATTTGATTATCATCTATTATTCACTGAAGCTATAAGCATTTCTCTACCTAAGTGCTCGAGTTTTCCTTCGTTTCCTTCTTACTCCTTCCTCCCCAATTTTGGTGTGGTTACATCTTTTAATTTGAAATATTGTTGATTCAACATGCTTTTGAATTTCATATATTGTTTATGCAACCTAGAGTTGAATTTCATATATGGTGTAATTCCATATTAACTCCTCATGGTAAATGACTTATGTACGTGTATCCTTCTATGAGTAATACGTAGGGCGTGGTTCACGATATAAATTATTGTAAATTTTTATTGAAGTTCATTGATGGGTCCCAGCCCACGCTGGCGGACTTTAGCACTTTTATACCTCCACCTGTATGTATACGTGTCTGACTACACGCTGATATTTTTCCCGTGCCTGTATTCGGTAGCTGAGGAATTAATGGTTCGCAGTAATGACTCCGTCCTTGCCTCGGTATTGATACATAAACTAACCCTAATCTCGCCTTCGCGATACTTCGGTCTTTAGTCTTTGCACCTGGAGGGTTTCTGGAGCTCTGCTAAATGCTCTGGCCTGTGGAATGGTTACGTTATCTGTCCTGTGGTTCAATGCTGAAAGATTAATGTTCCTCTGGCTCTGTTAATGGCGTGGGTTACTCTGGTAAGTTCTGTTTGTCGTCTGTTCAGCTATTTAGGGGAAGTTAGGCATATGTTGTCTGTTACAGTTTCGTTTTGTGGGGATTCAAACAAGGGTTTCGCTCCTGGTACTGATCCGATGTCGGTTCATTCTTTGTATATGAAATGTATGCCTCTGTCGTGCATTCTTCTCTGTATCTTGGGTATCCAACTCTTGGTTCCGGAAACTGCTGCTGCTTCGCTGTCCGAGCAGGTCGATGGCATGCGTGGAAGACTTTTCACTCTGGTAAGCTACCTTGTCCCTGATTTCAACCTCTGGTTCTCCGTCGTATAAACTCTAATTCGTTTGCTCCTTTGCTCGTTCAGTTGTCTATGGTATCCCTGGTTTTGGTTTGGTGGCTTTCCCGCACACGGCTTCCAGGTAAATTACTATACCCTACACTCGTTTGTCTTTACAGTTTGTTTAAGATTCAGTTCGAGGGTTTCATACCCTGTGCTTCATGAACCTAACAGATGCAGTTTTGTTTGGTTACAGGTATCCCTTCGGAACCTGGAGGACGCACGGTTCGATCTTCTGTCACAGTTGACCATCTAAAAATGATATTGGGTAGGCCTGGAACCTCTGCTTATGGGTAGTTTCTGTTAGATAACAAGTCGATTGGGTTGCTGGGTTTTTGCCTGTGTGTTGTTTCGTGAGGTCTTTTCCACCTGTGCTGCGGCTCTCTTGGTTTAGTTCTGTTTTTCAGTTCAACCCTTACGAGGGTTTCTTCGCCTGGTTCTCTGGTATCTAACCCTAACGAGGGTTTTGTCCCTTCATTCCCGGTTCAGGGTATTGGATATAACCGACTCCGGTTTCGACAACGGCTCTTCTATTTATAAATGTTGTACTGGTTTTGACTGTAAGACTGTATGTAACCCTTAAGGGTCTGGTTCGCTCTATTCCTTTTTAAACTACATGATATTGTATGGACTGTAATATGACTGTGTTGAATGAAATATAAGAGAAACAATTTTACTTTGTGTACCTGTACATTTGATTTCCGATGATGCTCTGTCACTGCTTTATATTTCTCTTAGTCGTTGAATGGTATATTGTCTGTTGAACTGTGGCTGCGTTCTCTGAGTCGTGACTCCGTTTGCTGGCCGGCAAGGCTTTCGAACTTTGCTTCTTTTCTACTCCTGGTTGCAATTTAATTTAAAGTAACAAAAAAAGATGATACCCATATGTGGAAGATAATTCAATAAATTAGAAAGTAAATAACAGAAAGGAAGATGGACAGTTTCTGTAGGTACTTGAATGCTCTGATTAGTTTTTTTTTTATTCAGTCTTTTTTCTAAGACAAAAAGGAACTTTCTTTTTCATCACTGTGTTACTTTTATAGCCTCTTGCAGTTACGGCTTTCAGTTTGTTTGTCTGTTACAAAAACAGTCATGTATTCTGTTCTCTTAAAATACAACTGTTCAGACAATTAAAAGACTTTTAAAAGAAACCGATTGTCATTGTCTTAACTCACCTAAATTAGCCTTCTCTTAACAATAAAACTAATTAACAAACTTAAGTGTAAAGATCTGGAAAGTAAATCTCCCAACTACCTCTGACCTGTAAAAATAAAATTAACAATAAAAGAAAAAATATTCCAGCAAGATCCGACAACTTTGGTGTCCTGCTCGTGAACCTGTTCGGGGTCTATCTGTTTCATCATTGGGAGCTAGATGCTCCTGCATCAGGCTCCCGGGGTGAGAAAAGATCATGACTCCTGTTCATGAGTTCTGCCACTGTTGTCCCTGTTCGTTCAATCTGCCTGGCGTCAAGCCATGAGCTGTCCTCTATTGGACGGTTCTTCCACTTGACCAGGTACTGAAAATAATTCTTCCGCCTAGTACGTCTGACTACCTGAGTTTCGAGGATGCCTTCGATATCAGGGGGTTGGACATAAGGCATCTGTTTCTTCCAACTGTCTCTGTCTTCCTGGGTGTGCCGCGTGGATTGTCCTGATTCATCCGTCTTTTCTTCCAATAGTTCGCCTGGATAAGGAAACAAATCTTCCACATTGAAAATAGGCAATATGCCTATTCCAGGTGGTAGCTGGATTTCGTAGGCATTCGCTGAAAACTTCCGCAAGATTTTGCAAGGTCCTATCTTCTTGAATTTTAATTTGTTGTACGTACCTTTAGGAAACCGCTCCTTGCGTAAGTGTACCAGAACTTCATCCCCTATCTCAAAATGGACTTCTCGCCTCCTCAGATCTGCGTGTGCCTTATACTTCAAGCTGCTGTCCTGTAACTTTGCCTTGACTTGTTCGTGTAAATCTCGCATAGCATTTGCAAAATCTTCGCCATCCGCGCTCCGTCGTTCCTGTAAACCCAGATCTCGAAGTTCATGTACTCCTCGTGGGTGCATTCCATAAAGAATCTGGAAAGGACTAAGACCAGTGCTACGATTCGGTGAATCGTTGTAAGCAAACTCTGCTTGTGCCAACACTCGGTCCCACATTCTAGAATTTTCTCCGACCAAGCTGTGTAACAGATTTCCTAGACTTCTGTTTGGCCATCTGTCTGCGGATGGTAAGCAGAACTGTAGCTTAGTTGGGTATTCATTTTCTTCCATAAGGTTCGCCAGAAATGTCCAGTGAACTTTACATCCCTGTCTGATAGGATGGTTGTGGGTAAACCATGTAATCGGACAATCTCATTAAAAAACAAGTGAGCCACATAAGTAGCATCACTGGTTTTCCGACAAGGTACAAAATGTGCCATTTTCGAGAAACGGTCTACCACCACCATTACCGAATCGTATCCTTTCTGTGTCTTAGGCAATCCCAATACAAAATCTAAACTCACAGAATCCCAAGGCCTGCCTGGAATAGGTAATGGCGTGTACAGTCCTGTGTTCTGGCTGTGTCCTTTTGCTAGTTGACAAACGTTGCACGTCCCGTCTCATTTTCGGCCAAAAGTAAAAGTGACTAAGCTGTTCCAAAGTCTTGTCAATCCCAAAATGTCTAGCCAATCCCCCACTGTGCTTTTCTCGAATGATATTTTCCCTCATTGAACAGCTGGGGATACACAATTGTCCTCCCTTGAAAAGTAATTTCTCCTGTATATTATAGTCCACCCAAGGACTGTTTCCTCTTATTAAAGGATTTTGGCACGCTTCGTAAGCCTCTCTAAAATCTGGGTCTGTATTATATAGATCCCGCAAATGTTCGAATCCCAAAACCTGCACTGTGCTTTCCTGTAGTAACAAAGCTTTCCTACTCAATGCGTCAGCTACCTTGTTCGCTTGCCCGCTGATATGTTTCAGCATAAAATTAAAACTTTGTAGATACTCCACCCATTTAGCGTGCTTATGATTAAGCTTATGCTGCTGCATTACATATTGTAATGCAGAATTATCTGAGAACAGCACGAACTCGTTTCCCAGCAAGTAATGCCTCCAATGTCTTAATGCCTGTACTACTGCGTAAAATTCCTTATCGTAGGAGGAGTACTTCTGTCTACTTTCATTCAGTTTTTCACTGAAAAACGCCACGGGTCTGTCCTCTTGGCTGAGCACAGCCCCAATTGCTGTCCCACTTGCATCACAACGTACCTGAAACAGTTTTTGAAAGTCCGGTAGCCTAAGGATTGGTCTCTCCGTTATTTTCTTCTTCAGTAACTGAAAGCTCTTTTCCGTCGCTTCTGTCCATCGAAAAGGCTGGCTGGCCTTTTTGATGGTCTCCAACATAGGAGCACAGATCCTGCTAAATCTCTGATAAATTTTCTGTAGAAACTTGCTAGTCCATGAAAACTCCTTACCTCGAACAAATTCTTGGGTGACTGCCAATTCACGATTGCTGTCACTTTCTTTGGATCCATCTTCAATTCATTCTCTGCTATCACGAACCCCAGATAAATCAGCTCCTTCTGCAAAAATGTACACTTCTTCAGATTAATCAATAATTTATTCTGCTGTAGTTTTTCAAGCACTCTTCGTACATGCCGGAGGTGTTCTTCACGTGTTTTACTAAAAATCAGTATGTCATCCAAATAAACAATTACAAACTTTCCTATATATTCCTTGAGCATCTCATTCATGAGTCGCATAAAAGTGCTGGGAGCATTGCTTAAACCGAACGGCATAACCAACCATTCATATAAGCCCTCATTCGTTTTAAAGGCTGTTTTCCATTCGTCTCCCTCACGTATCCGTATTTGATGGTATCCACTTTTCAAATCTATCTTGGAGAAATAAGCCGCCCCACTCAAACAGTCCATCATATCATCCATGCGTGGTAAGGGAAACCTGTACCGTATGGTGATTTTGTTGATGGCTCTGGAATCAGTACACATCCGCCACTCTCCTCCCTTTTTGGGGGCGAGAACTGTCGGTACAGCACATGGGCTCAAACTCTCTCTGATTAACCCCTTATCCAATAGCTCCTGCACCTGCTTTTTAATTTCTTCGTTATCTTTAGGACTCATTCTATAAGCTGCCTTATTCGGTAAGCTGGCCCCTGGTATGAAATCAATATGGTGGCTAATGCTCCTCTTGGGAGGTAGCTTATCCGGCAAGTCATCTACTACTATATCTGCAAACTCCTCTAACATTTGCTGTATTTCTACAGGCAAATCTGCGATTTCTGTGTGCAACACAACTGTCCTAGCTCTCCTTACTACAGCAAAATTCATCTCACTATTTTCAACCTGTTTCAAAAATTGTTTTCCGCTCACCAGTAACGCCTTTGGTTCACTTCCTTCAACCGCCTCTTTCTCCTCTTTGATGGGTACAAGGGTATGTTTAATCCCATCTTTCTCAAACTTATAACAATTCAGCATCCCATCATGTATCACTTTCCTGTCATATTGCCAAGGTCTGCCCAATAAAATGTGGCACACGTCCATTGGCATAATGTCGCAAACAATTTTGTCCTTATAACGCCCAATCTGGAATTCTACTTCACTCTGTTCATCCACCAGTAACTGGTGTCCTTTCTGTAACCAGGACACTCGATATGGAGTGGGGTGTTTCAGACGTTTCAACCCCAACTTTTCAACCATCTCAACTGACACCAGATTGTCAGTACTTCCGCTATCAATTATCATTTTGCAGCACTTACCTTGTGCTTTACAAACTGTTCTGAACAGAGCCTTCCGTTGCGTCTGTTCAATACTTTCAGCAATTGGCTTCACCAACACCTTATGCAATACTAGAGCTTCCCCTGTTTCTGGGGCGTTTTCTGCCTCTTGTGGAGGTGCTGCTGCCTCCTCCGGTTGTGCCATATAGGCGCCTCTCTGTCCAGTAGTATCCGTCTCTGGGCACTCAAAAGAGCGGTGCCCCCACTTGTGGCATCTATAACACTGGTATCCGGTTCCCCTTCCGCGACCGGTTCCTCTACCACGCTGGAATGATCTGCCACCCCTCATTCCATCTCCTCTCTCTGCTGTTCCCGAAGTCTTTGAACTGCTGGCTTCCTCATTGTTGCTGGCAGTTCGGCCCCTACCATAGGACTGGCCTCTTCCTCTGTTAGACCCACGTCCTCTCCGGGCGTTTTGTCTTCGGTTAAGCTTTTCTTCTGCTTTCACTGCACTCTGGTATGCCTCCTCTGTATTGTTGGGAGACAAAATACTTATCTCATCTAAAATTTCCATTCTTAGCCCATTCACATATCTGGCTGTTCTCTCTGCTGTGTCCTCCGTATATCATGCTCGTAAATTTACTCGGTAAAATTCCTCTATATATTCCTTTACCGTCAGACCCCTTTGTCTTAAGTTCTGAGCTTGTCTATGCAACGAAATCTGGTAATCTCTTGGCAGAAATCTGCCCTTCAATTTAGCGACCATCCTCGCCCAGGTCTTTATCGGAGGCTTGTCCAGCCTTTTCCTCTCACTCTGGACACTGTCCCACCACAGTGTGGCGTGTCCCTTCAACTTCGTTGCTGCAAACTTGACCCTACGGTCTTCACTAATTTCTTCGCATTCAAAGTACTTATCCATCTCGCTGATCCAATCTAAAACTACATCAATCGCTAAACTGCCATCATAAGTCGGTAAATCTGGTTTTGGTTTACTATTTGACAATAGCACAGACTTCAACAGTCTTACTTCAGGTGTGTCACCTTCATCTCCTCCTGCTGGTGCTTCCACTTCTTCATCACTCACGTCCCCTAATTCCGGATCTCTCCGTCTGCCTGCCTCTACTGCTTCTAATGGAGCAGTAAGAATTCTAAGTTCTTCCCTCAATGCCTCGTCTGCCATCCTTCGGGCACCTCTGCCTCTGCCTCGTCCTCGTCTGCCTGCTTCCATTTCTCTCAGATCTCTTCAGCTTAACGGCTCTGATACCACTCTAATGGGTCCCAACCCACGCTGGCGGACTTTAGCACTTTTATACCTCCACCTGTATGTATACGTGTCTGACTACACGCTGATATTTTTCCCGCGCCTGTATTCGGTAGCTGAGGAATTAATGGTTCGCAGTAATGACTCCGTCCTTGCCTCGGTATTGATGCATAAACTAACCCTAATCTCGCCTTCGCGATACTTCGGTCTTTAGTCTTTGCACCTGGAGGGTTTCTGGAGCTCTGCTAAATGCTCTGGCCTGTGGAATGGTTACGTTTTCTGTCCTGTGATTCAATGCTGAAAGATTAATGTTCCTCTGGCTCTGTTAATGGCGTGGGTTACTCTGGTAAGTTCTGTTTGTCGTCTATTCAGCTATTTAGGGGAAGTTAGGCATATGCTGTCTGTTACAGTTTCGTTTTGTGGGGATTCAAACAAGGGTTTCGCTCCTGGTACTGATCCGATGTCGGTTCATTCTTTGTATATGAAATGTATGCCTCTGTCGTGCGTTCTTCTCTGTATCTTGGGTATCCAACTCTTGGTTCCGGAAACTGCTGCTGCTTCGCTGTCCGAGCAGGTCGATGGCATTCGTGGAAGACTTTTCACTCTGGTAAGCTACCTTGTCCCTGATTTCAACCTCTGGTTCTCCGTCGTATAAAATCTAATCCGTTTGCTCCTTTGCTCATTCAGTTGTCTATGGTATCCCTGGTTCTGGTTTGGTGGCTTTCCCGCACACGGCTTCCAGGTAAATTACTATACCCTACACTCGTTTGTCTTTACAGTTTGTTTAAGATTCAGTTCGAGGGTTTCATACCCTGTGCTTCATGAACCTAACAGATGCGGTTTTGTTTGGTTACAGGTATCCCTTCGGAACCTGGAGGACGCACGGTTCGATCTTCTGTCACAGTTGACCATCTAAAAATGATATTGGGTAGGCCTGGAACCTCTGCTTATGGGTAGTTTCTGTTAGATAACAAGTCGATTGGGTTGCTGGGTTTTTGCCTGTGTGTTGTTTCGTGAGGTCTTTTCTGCCTGTGCTGCGGCTCTCTTGGTTTAGTTCTGTTTTTCAGTTCAGCCCTTACGAGGGTTTCTTCGCCTGGTTCTCTGGTATCTAACCCTAACGAGGGTTTTGTCCCTTCATTCCCGGTTCAGGGTATTGGATATAACCGACTCCGGTTTCGACAACGGCTCTTCTATTTATAAATGCTGTACTGGTTTTGACTGTAAGACTGTATGTAACCCTTAAGGGTCTGGTTCGCTCTATTCCTTTTTAAATTGCATGATATTGTATGGACTGTAATATGACTGTGTTGAATGAAATATAAGAGAAACAATTTTACTTTGTGTACCTGTACATTTGATTTCCGATGATGCTCTGTCACTGCTTTATATTTCTCTTAGTCGTTGAATGGTATATTGTCTGTTGAACTGTGGCCGCGTTCTCTGAGTCGTGACTCTGTTTGCTGGCCGGCAAGGCTTTCGAACTTTGCTTCTTTTCTACTCCTGGTTGCAATTTAATTTACAGTAACAAAAAAAGATGATACCCATATGTGGAAGATAATTCAATAAATTAGAAAGTAAATAACAGAAAGGAAGATGGACAGTTTCTGTAGGTACTTGAATGCTCTGATTAGTTTTTTTTTTATTCAGTCTTTTTTCTAAGACAAAAAGGAACTTTCTTTTTCATCACTGTGTTACTTTTATAGCCTCTTGCAGTTACGGCTTTCAGTTTGTTTGTCTGTTACAAAAACAGTCATGTATTCTGTTCTCTTAAAATACAACTGTTCAGACAATTAAAAGACTTTTAAAAGAAACTGATTGTCATTTTCTTAACTCACCTAAATTAGCCTTCTCTTAACAATAAAACTAATTAACAAACTTAAGTGTAAAGAGCTGGAAAGTAAATCTCCCAACTACCTCTGACCTGTAAAATTAAATTAACAATAAAAGAAAAAATATTTCCAGCAAGATCCGACAACTTTGGTGTCCTGCTCGTGAACCTGTTCGAGGTCTATCTGTTTCATCATTGGGAGCTGGATGCTCCTGCATCATTCATGCCCCATAGCTCATTGACTTAATTGACTTAATGCTTGTATGGTTGCCATTAATTAGAAACATAGTTGTTTACGTAATTGCTTTGAGACAGAAAAGGTAACATATTGAATGAATGTATAGATACACGTATGCATACAAGGAGTTTTAATTAAAAACGTGGTTGTTGACATAATTACATTGTGACACCCTATTATAATATTCATTCAAAAGGGTAATGCATTGAATGATTGCATAGACACCTATATGGAAACATATCTATATAATTTATGTACTACATATGACCATGTAATGTATTGAGGGAGGTGTGACAGGGCTTGATTATGACATTCCTCATTCAATAATTTATGTACTACATATGACCATGTAATGTATTGAGGGAGGTGTGACAGGGCTTGATTATGAAATTCCTCATTCAATGCACTATGGTATGTTACATAAATAATTAATCTATGTTTTTATCGAATCTCTTGGTAGCAAACTTTGTAAAGTTACCCTGTGCTAACTTGATATCTTAATCTTATTCAAATAGAACCAAAACATCATTATTATATTTTTCCACAAATTACATGAATTACAAACACTCAACGTTTTTCTATAAATTACAAACATATATATATATATATCCATAGAAAATTTGGGGAGATTTACCTGAAGAGATCACATCACGCTGGCTAAACTAATCAGAGCTTGACTCTGAGGGCACGGAGGAAAATTGACCCAAAGACTTTCCAATAACAAAGTGCTTTAGCAACGGGACCTCAACCAGTTGAGCTAACCCGCAAGGCTGATATTAAACACAATATTATAATGTTTAAAATAAAACATTATATAACATTTAATATAATACTATATAATATTATGTTTAATATTATACAAAATTATGTAATATTGAACATTATGCCTGTAGAAACACATAAAGTAAAGTTTTTAAAAGAGTAAAAGAAGTTAGATTTAAAAGTCGTCAAATCTCAAAGAAAATATTATATATATTATATATAATATTATTTTTATTATGTAATATTGAACGTTATTACCCATAAACAAAGAGAAAGTAAGATTTTTATAAGAGGTAAAAGAAGTTGAATTGATAAAGTCATCTAATCTAAAAATTAGATAAAAAACAAGATGGCACAAATTACTGAAATTTTACAAAATTAAATGGGTAAACACATATGTCAGGTCTTAACTCCAGTTTAGATTACTTTAATATTTTGTTGTTCACTGAAGTAGATGCATTGATTTCAATGTAGATACTATTTTCTAATCTTATTTGATTGATTATACTTGATGCATTGATTTCAATGTAAATGTTGATTTTTAATCCTATTTGATTGTTTAAAGTACATGCATTGATTCAGTGTAGATGCTAATTTTTTATTGGATGTAAATAGATGACTGATATGCATTGCTTTCAAAGTAATGAGATTTATTGTGTGCATTGATTTCTATGTTATAATAAGCATCAACCTAGATCCATGTTAAATAGGAATGAACAATAAAGGTCTTAGATCCATCTTAAATAAAAATGAAAAACAAAGAGAAAGTCAATGGAGAAAGGCACAAGAAATGACATCTAAGGATGCACTGATTTCAATGTAAAAGTTGATTTCTAATTCTTTTTGCACTAGATGCATTAATTTTAGTGTATATATTAATTTCATATATGATGAAAATAAATAGATGATATATGCATTTCCTTCAAAGTAATTAGATTAATAATATCCATTGATTCTAGTGTATGCACAAAGTAATTATTGGCGACATGCATTGATTTCCATGTTATAATAATTATCAGCCTATATCCATATTAAACATAAATAAGCAATAAAAAACTTAGGTTCATCTTATTCATTAGCCCAGAACCATCTTAAATAGAAATGGACAACAAAGAGCAAGTCGATAGAGAAAGGCACAAGAAATGATAATTGAGGAGTGTCAGCAAGAAAAGCACAACAAATGATAATTGAGGAGTGTCAACAAATGAAAACTAGACAACAACAAGAATAGGTGAAAGAAAAAAATGAATGACAAAGAGCATGTCGACAAAGAAGGGCGTAATAAATGACAACTAAAGAGTGTCAAGAGAAAAGAATACAAGAAAATGGACGACAAAGAGGAAATCAACCAAAAAAGGTCAAGGAAATGACAACTGAAGAGCATTATGAATAAAAGAAATGAAAAGCTGAATAACAAAGAGCATATCAACAAAGAAAAAAATATTCAACCAACTCAGACATAACATTTAAAGATGCAAACTAAAATCCTATGAGAAAATATGCTTAAAATATATCTACGCCCAAGCTCAACTCATAACTCTTAGTGATATGAATATTTCACATTGAAAATTCGTGATAGTATTAATCGATTAGCTCAAGTTAAAATGTGTCATTTGTGTGAGGAGTCATATGCTAGATTTTAGGTATTTTATAAAAATATAGGTATTTAAAATGATTACATTAATCATTTGTTCGACAAGTTTTGTGTGGCCTCACACAATTGAAACCATCCTAGATCTATTTTAACTCTAGATCTATCAAGCATTGATATGGATCAAATCTCTCGAGGTGCAAACCTTTACTCAAGTTTTTCACTCAAAAAAGAGGTTTGCATCTTGAGAGATTTGATCCCTCTCAACACTTGATAGATTCAGGGAAAAAGTAGTAAGTGTGACTATAAGGAAAGTAAAGAAGAGAGATTGATATCTATCACATTGTAAACTATTTGTACTTGTCTAAAATATTATTTTTTGCTCTTTCCATCATCCAACGTTGTAACTTTGTATTCAAAATTTGCCTTGAATGCTTGTATTAAAATGACTAGTTTAGTTCCCACAGGGCATAGAATAGACGGTGACAAGGTGCTTTGTTAAGACATGTTGTGATGAAAAAGGTCACTGGTTTGAAACTCTATGGGAAAAATCCAATCATGCCCAGGAAAAGTGTGATCCCATGAGATTTTGACGGCTTAGATGCCCTTGGGTCATGGGTACTCGAGCCACATGTTAGGAATGCCAGTCATGTCAAGACTAACATTACTTGATTAAAAAATTGATCAGATTAATAATAGACATATTTAACATATTTAAAATGATAAGATTAATCATATGTTTGACACATTTTCCATGGTCTTGCACGACTGAAACTAACCTAGATTCATCTTAACCCCAAATCTATCAAGCACCAAGAGCTTGGATCGAATCTCTCAAGGTGTGAACATTTCCTCAAGTTTTGCACTCAAAAAAAAGTTTACACCTCGAGAGCTTTAATCCCTCTTGATGTTTGATAAATCTAAGATTAAGATGGATCTAAATTGATATAACTTGCAATGACCCCTCTATATTTATATATTGATAGAACATGAACTTATTAATAAATATAATGATAAAAAATATAATAAACTATTTGTGTTTTTTTTTCTAATTTTTTAATGTTTAAGATGTTTTTACTTATTATTTTATAATTATAAGATTTTTAATCTGGTTTATTTTTAATTTTAGAAACAAAATTTTAAATTATAACATTTATTCTTTAAAAGTTTTATGATTTCATAACGATTTAGAATACATTATTAAGTTTTATAACGTCATAATGATTTAGAATACATTATTAATGATAACATCAATAGTGTAACCATCTCATCCACATGGGTGATACTTTTGAATAACGATTTAGAATACATTATTAAGTTTTATAACGTCATAATGATTTAGAATACATTATTAATGATAACATCAATAGTGTAACCATCTCATCCATATGGGTGATACTTTTGAATTTGCTTTATCGTGGACTAGGTTCTTTTATCCCATGTTATATGAACATGGGGTGCTATTAAATATAAATTAAAATCTAAAGAATAGTTGGTCATCCTTAACATGATTATACACTCAAGAGATTGAAGAGATGGCTTGAAAATATGGTCATCCTTAACATGATTATACACTCAAGAGATTGAAGAGATGGCTTGAAAATTAATGGTTAATTTTACAATTCACCCTTTAATCAAGTGAAGGTATAATCATATTAAGTTCAAAGAGAATAATCTATGTTTTTTAATAGAAATGCAATGCAATTCTTATAATGTTTTGGAAATTGATATTATAAAAGATATACTTAAGACATATTGCATAAAATTAGATACAAAATCCCAATGCAAATAATATATTTAAGACATAATACAATGATATCCCAAAACCAAGATCCATTAAGATATTCAAGTGCACTTGGTTTGGACATTATGAAGGTACGTTCCAACACCATAATATAGTCTATTCTCTAAAAATAAGTGTTTTTACGTGATTGGATTTGACTCTCAGAAGGTTTTTCTCGTGAGATTACATGTTTAGTTACATGATGTCATCGCTAATAATTCCATGTTTTTTGCTTCCCTTATGTTGCTCACTATAATGCATTTGAAAGACTTACCCTTGTTGCTTGATATGACCTCATATGAATAGTGAAATCATGTTCTACGCAAATTCTTTTGAAATAGAACATTTAACTTGCTCTGTGATCACCAAAGATATTTGTATGGTGATATGCTTCCTAATGTGCAGTGGTTCTTGGGTGCATGCATATTTGTGAGTGTTGAATTTTGTAGCTACGGTTGGTTTTCATAATTCATATTTTAGCTTTTGAAAAATATATGTAATGAAAAAAGTAAGACATGTTCATGTCATTTTCAAAAGAAGAATTTTGAATTTTAAAAAGTGGAATTTTTAGCCCCAGATGACAAGTTGGCCGTCCAAAAGATGAAGTTAGTCTAACCCCTTTAGTGAAACCAATACAAGCTGCTTAGATGACCATATAAATTCATTTCGTCCTCCTCCTCAAAGCGAGCAATTTGGACCATTTGAGGCAGAGAATAAGATGAATCCAAGGCATAATAAAAGACAAATCTGAGGCAGAGTATTGGATGAATCTAAGGCAACAAAAGGACAAATTGAAGGCAAATTTTATAGCATACCAAAGTAGCAAGACCAAGATTCTTGCGTGTAGAGGTAGGCCAAATTTTGGCCCTAGTAGATCATATTAGGTCGAATTGTTTGGGAAACAGATTGACTTGTCTAGAGGGTAGTTTGATCAGGTGTGACCAAGGCTACGTTACTAGTCAGGTTGAGTTTATGTTTAACTTTAGAATTAGATGTATCTTTGTTGAACTAAAAGAAATTCTCTAAGGAAAAATTTGCTGGGGTTTTCCCCCATGTGGGTATTACCAAGGTAAAATTCTTGTGTCTCTTGTTTAGCTGTCTCTTTATGATCCTATTGGCATTTTGTTTCTATTGTTGATATCTTATGTGTATTATCTTTATGATAAATGCGAATGCAATAAAGGAATAACTTAAGAAATCATAAGAAGTAATTATTAGTTTAGAAGATCTATGAAAAATCAACATGGTATTAGAGTAAGGTTAAGGAGTAGCTTTGAAGGAGTAAGGTCAAAGTGAAACCACTTATCCCTAGTCCTTTTTTTATGAAAAAATATAAATAATTGAAGTTTTATCTATAGAGGTTGGGGAAGTCTGAAAAATATGCTAAAAAATGCCTCAGCCTAACCACAAGTAGAATGAGAAGGTCTCAGAGTTGGTTACAAGGGGCTGAGAGACCTCAAGGATGGCATCAGACTGCCTTTTGCAACCCAAAAGGCCTCAAATCAAGATTATATCCAATGGGAGGATGAGAAACCTATGGTGTGGTGATGAAGAGAAGTTTACAAACTCAGGAAAGTAGGCCTGAAATACCTTAGTCAATAGAAAGGCCAATATAAAATTGCTTCTTGTGCATGGGGTTTAATGAAACTTGCTTGTAAGCCTTATATTGTGGAAGACATTGTACATCTAAAACGGACTTGATAGATGCGTCACGTGATAATTGAATGATATTTTGAAACTCATTATTAATTAGTTGAATTCCAATGCAGTGGAATGGACTATTGCAATGGAAAATGATATTATTGTGGAATATTGAATTAGTTGCTTTTAAAGGTGTACATTATATGAATAAAGGAGAAGTCCATAAAAATATTGAAATCCAAATGATTGCCGTCACCTATTTGTGGAAGATAAGAACCAACATGAGTAAGAAAGTCAAGAGTCATTACAAGCATGAAGGCAACATATGGTGCATGCATAAGAAATGGTATATGTTATTATAGTCAAATATTTGGGGTCATCACGATGAACATGGAATATACACTCGTTGATCTATGGCAAGTGAGTTGTCTTGGTATTTCAAGAAGAAAACTTCCTTTGATATGAATTCAAAAGCTAATGTGTTGTTGCATAGATCTAAGCCTCTTGTCAAGTATACAAAAAATGCTTTGATTTTGACATCCGAAAAAGTTACTCAGAATCAGTAAAATTCCATAAAGGCATCTTATGGCATTCATGAAGTCCTTTGACATAAAATTTGAAAGGACATTCATAAGTCCCTCGTCAAGTTTTGAGACGAAATCTTCTTGAGAAGAACTGAAGTTGTCTTTGTAAAAGATAAGATTATTGCTACTGCTGACTTAGTTTAGAATGGAACAATATTCAATTAAGAATGCATATTTGCAATTCTTTGCTTCAATTTAGTGGATATTGAAGACACCTATTTGAAGTTTGTGAACTGATAAGACATAGACTAAAAGAGCACTCACAAAGAAGAAGCCAAGTTCTCCATCGTAGCATTCAATAGGCCAAGGATATTTATAAGTATGAGCTTGTAAGAAGTTGTTTGTAAACCCGTTGCCCCGTTTTGGATTATGATAAGACCTGCAAGTAGGGTGAACCAAATGTGTGTCCCATACATCTATACCCAAAATGATTGGCATACTGAACATATATGGAATTAAATGAAACTGTGTAACATATGTATTCAAGAGCATAAATGGTGCTAAGATCTAAATCTCTAAAGCTATGAAAAATATCTTGTATGACTAAATAAGGGTTTTAGTATTGCATTGCACCATTATGATTATAACTGTATTATCTGAGTAAAGGTTCCATTACTTATATGGTAGAACTTTAGAAATATGAGGAAACATATTTGAAGTTCCTCCCTAAGCCAAAGGATATTAAGAAGATCATTTGCAAGCAATATTGTAATAGGGTTGTTTGAGCTAAGAAGAAGTTATTCAACACTTGAGAAGCTTGGTTATCAAACCTGAGGCAAATCCCTTGAAGCATTTTGTTAAGGCATAATGCATCTTGGATAAACTTGTTTCAAGTGTCATGATATGATAGGAAATTTTGATGATTTGAATTTAAATCATGCTCAAAGGATGAGTGCAGTCTTGATGACACGATCTAATAATTGTTGGTGCTACAATAAGAAGGTCAAGTTACTTAGAAGGACCAAGGGTAATCATATAGTTTGCACTAATCAAAATTTGTTGATGCATTTGAAGATTGTCTACCTATTTAGAGTTGGTAGGTGGAGCAAGTTATCTACTATAGAGGACATTAGAATGTCATACCCTTATTAGAGATTTTATTGATTGTTTGATGACATCACATATGAGGTGGTATAAAAAAATCTATGATTTTGAATGTTTGGAAATAAAAAGTAAATTTGATGACAAATCCTTTTGGACTTGCAAAAGATGAGTATTATAAAAACTAAGGTGTGTAAATCCTAAAAGACTGGAAGTCCTGGATGTGAAAACTCTAGGGTTTGTGGATAAAAACCTAGAGTTGGACCTAGATCAACGTTCCCATTGAAAGAAGAAACCCTATCTCATGCAAAGTAACTGATGATGAAGCCAATGATGAAAAGGTTAGTTAGGATTATTTCTGCAAGATGGCAAAGATCAAGAGGGCATTAACAAATCCACTCAATTGATCAAAAGATAAGTAACTTATATCTCTCTTCCTTAATTATTATTGTTTTATTGTTAGTTAGGCTCTTGTATTTGTATCCTTGCTTGGTTATAATTTTTCTTCCATGGCCTCTTAATGAGGATTGTAGGTACATAGTGAAGGCTTCCAAGGATCTAGTAGCAAATGGTAGTGGAAGAACGAAGCAAATATGTGACAAGAGGATTCTCCCAAAAGCAATGATTTTTTTTGAGAGATATTGTACTAGATGAGATCTGAGCTCAGAAGGATTAGGAAGATCAACAAGTTTGAAGTATACCTTGATTGTGCTAAATAAATTTTAGTGGTGACTTCTAAATAGATCTACAAGATCTAGCGTGTAGCAGATGGAAACATAGAGCGAGATTTGAGACTAGAGAGTTCTCCTAGAAAGAGGGAGAAGAGCATGAAAATACATTTGCTCCAGTTGTTAGGTACACTTCTATTAGAATTATTGTTGCTTCTGTTATGGAATTACATCAGATGTATGTAGAGGTCGTTTTTCTCCATGAAGAAATAGAGGTAGAAGTGTACATGGAACCACCTCAAGGATTTGAGGGCCATGAAGGAGACTCTTGCTTATATATATAAGATTATACCTCAGACTTGGATTGATGGATTAAGGTTGATCCTATATGATTTGTTTCTTATAGAAGAAGGACTCATGTGTCAAAGGGAACCTTGTTTTAGCTTCAAGGGAGTTGACCTCTGAGTTCGAGATGAAGGACCTAGATTTGATGCATTACCTCCTTGAAGCATACTGATAATATCCCTCAAATGTTTTTGGGATGATGGATTGTCCTTAAGATTGTTTTGCTAGCAAGATGATATGCTAAAATAACTAGAAAGAAACAATGGTAGAGGGAGCAACCAAGATTGCCACAACATGTTCCGTTTCAGAAATAACACCTAATTAGGGTAACCAGAAAGTAACCGATCACCTTATGGTTGAGCTGAGGCATGTGGCTCAACATGTGTTGAAATACCAACATGATACAATTGGCTATGGAACATCCAATTATGGCTTGAGATATGTCTCAAACAATGAAGTACAACTGTAGAGGTACATAGGTTTAGATTGGGTAGAGAGTGTGGAAGACAGAAAAGTTCATCATGATATTGCTTCAGTTTGGGCTCTGTTATGATTTCTTTGAAGAGAAAGAAGGATACATCTATCACACTTATTATTGTAGAGGCCGAATATATTGTAGCTTGGTTGGTGAGTTGAGAAGAAATATGCCTTTAGAAACTATTTGCAGGATTGTTTTATCAGGTGTAGGGGATGACCATGATTTCTGGTCAAAGCATAGTGAGATCTAACACCAAGACATGGTACAAAAGGAAGCAGTGTGGCTCCAATACTATTCTACAATCGAGTAGTTTGCTAACAAAGAATCTGTTCTAGGATGAAGTATGTATACTTCAAGGACAATCTTAAACTTGTTGAGAACGCCTTCCTTAGTGACACGGAGTATTGATGTGATAACATCAAGGAAAACCATTCTCCCCAGGTCAAGTATGTTGACCAGGATTAGGGAGAATGGTCCAATAGAGGACATACATTCTTCCTTAGTCAAGTATGTTGACTAAGATTAAGAAGAATGGTCTTAGAGGCCCATAATTACTCATTAATTACTCAACCATAGAGTTGATTAGGTGCCTTTCAACATTAGGCTCAAAATTACTCCCCATATAGGTTTTATTGAGCTCATTTGGCATCATGGCCTAGAGTGAGGCCTTTGGATTTGGGAATATATCGCTCAAATGGATTGAGTGTGTCCCTAGGGTTTCACCATGAGTAAAAGAGATTGAAAAAGATGACGGTGAACTAAGAATAGTATGCACACCATAAGTTAGAGGCACCAAAAAGAATCACGGTGACTCGTTGACATTAATGATGTACCATGGGTCAAAGATGCTAACCAAAATCATGGTACCTAGTTGATGTTATATATTTTTACCATGGGTCAAAGTTGTTGAATGGGATTATGGTAATTAAATGATGTTGATGTTTTTTTTTTCTCGGTAAACTATCTAACTATTATATTATATGTACATATAAAAGATTACAGACATTGTAGCATGACTTTGACATGGCTTCCATGGCCACCCGCGGCGCCATGGGTGAAGCAGACTGAACCAAAAGCTCCCACGCAGGGGTAGCATCCACCATGTTTCCCTAAAGCCTCTGAACGACTGATTGAGGCTCAAAACCATTCCAAAAACACCAAAACAGACTTAGACTATCCATTTTACTTATAAGTAATCCAGCCCACGTAGGGGCGACCTTCAATGACCAACTGGGGACTGATATTACCCGACACACTGACACTGAACATGACCAAAATGAACTGGATATTTTTAAAAAACAACAGGAGAACAGACCGAATTCTAACCCGAACCAAGTAACCCGCGTCAGACTGAATTCTGGACCGGAGTTGATTGAGGAAGACCGCAACTGGAGCCCGCGCTGGGAGGCTACTCGTCCTCAGGAGGCTTCTCCTCCTCAATTGTGCACCATCCCTGACCTTCAGGGACCCCCTCCCACATGGCAGCCCATTTGGCTTTCTCTTCGTCTGTAGCTTTTGTCGTCTGGGAGGTGGAGGGGTCGGCCTTGATCGCCTTCCCTGAAGTTCCTTCCCCACTTGGTGGAGGCGGTAAGGGGCCAGCTTGTTCGGAGCCTGCAGGGGGTGGATCCTCCCCTCCTGGAGGTGCTTCCTCTTCAGCACCTTCCGAGATTTGGGTGAAGAGTACAGAGACGTGAGCGCAGATGCCATGAGTGTCTCGGGATTTACCCAGGGTAAATACCACAGAGCCAAACGCAGGGAGGGCTGGCCCCTCATCGCTAGCCCCACCAACCTCCGTAATTTGCCCTGCATGGAGAGGCGTGACCCCTGCCCGTCGATAACAGTAGCAGCAGCAGCAATGGTGGTGCTCCCTCTCTGCCCCACCACGACCACGACCCCGACCCGAACCACGTCCAGAACCCCTTCTGCAAGGCTGCCTATGTCGAAGCCTTGCCATGGGCAATTCCTTTTCTCCTGTGCTTGCTTGGAGCGGGTTGCGTGGCCTCCCCGAAGCCAGAATTCGACGCTTGCCCCGTCCAAGCACCACCACCACCTTCGTATTGTCCCTAATTTCCCCTGTTGCCGACTCCAAATCTTCCCAATTCTCCTCCTGCGTCCTTGAACTGGCCAATTTCGCTGCCACTTCCGTTGAATTGGCCCCCAACGCCTCTGAAATGCAGACCTCATAGTTCGCCACCCGAACCTCTGAGTCTGCCACCCTGCCTTCCGAGGAGCCTTCCGAGTTCTTAGGGCCAGCCCCGGAGTTGGAGTGTCGAAAGCTACAGAGGGCAGCCTGTAATGGCGTGCGCCTCGCCCAGCAGCAAACCTTCCTCTGCAACTGATAATTCTGCAGCAAGGCAACTCCGTGACCAGAAAAACCGGGAAACGATGGCCTGTCGTGATCTCCTGCCTGATATTTATCATCGCTCCATTGTTCTGAGTGCCAACGGAATTCTCCCATCCTGTCAACCTGCTTTGCATTGAATGCATTGAGCTCGCATCAGCCATAATAAACCAATGACGGCCGCAGTCCTGTTGTATTCATTGCGCATGGGGCGGCACATGGTGGCCATGTGGCTCAGCCCACGGTATCCTGCCGTCACCCGCAACCGGGGATAAATGATGTTGATGTTGATGATGAATTGTTATAACCTTTTCTTTGAGAAATTTGTCAACAGGAGAACATCTGGATAATCATTATGTATACCTCCCTAGCTAAGAGGGAGTGTTGAATTTTGTAGCTATGGTCGGTCTTCATAATTCATATTTTATACCTTGAAAAATATATGTAATGAAAAATGTAAGACATGTTCTTCATGTCATTTTCAATAGAAGAATTTGGTATTCCTAAAAGTTGAGTTTTTGGTTCCAAATGAAAATTCAACCCTCCAAAAGATGAAGTTAGCCTGACCCCTCTAGTGACAACTATTCAGGCTACTTGGGTGACTATATAAAGTCATTTCCTCCTCCTCCTCAAAGCAAACAATTCATACCATTTGAGGCAAAGAATAAGATGAATCTGAGGCATAATAAAAAATGAATTTGAGGCAGAGTCTTGGATGAATCTGAGGCAGAGTAAGGAAAAATTGAAGGCAAAGTTTCTGGGCATACCAATGCAGCAGGAAAAAGATTCTTGGGTCTAGAAGTAGGCCAAATTTCAGCTCTAGCAGATTAGACCAAGTTGAATTACTTAGACAACATATTGACTTGTCTAAAGGGCAGGTCGACTAGGTGTGACCAGGGCTATGTTACAAGTCCATTTGACTTTATGTTTGACTTGAAGAATTAGATTTATCTCTTTTGAACTAAAAAAATTCTCTAAGGGAAATGTTGTTGGGTTTTCCCCAATGTGGGTTTACCCAAGATTAAATTCTTATGTCTCTTATTTGGTTGTCTCTTTATGAAACTACTGGTATTTTGTTTCTACTATTGAGATCTTCTGTGTAATTTATTTATTATAAATGTGATTGCAAAAAATGATTAACATAAGAAATCGTAAGAAATAATTTTAAGTTTAAAAGACCTATGAAAAATCAATAGTGAGATCCTCCCAAGATGCCTCCACATAGCTTTAATAACATGTTTGAATGATTCAATATAGTATAAATGAAGGATAAATACTTTATGAATTTGACATTTTTGGGTTTTCCATTACCAAAATCTAGTTAGTCAACATTTTCCAAAATTACAGTGTTGGATTTAAAAAATATTATTTTTAATGCAAAAAAGGTTCAACACCCTCCAATACTTTTATTGTAACCAGATTGTGTAATGTTAACATCTAATATTTGCAATTCCATTGCCATCCAAAATGTTTTTTTGTTGTATTTTAGGGCCAAAATAACAATTTCCCTTCCCATTATTTTGAGCGATCAGGAAATGGTAAATTTTTGAATGGAGACTTATGTGAGTAGAAACATTTAGATATCTGTCTTCTAGATCCATCACATACTTGAAATAATTTCCGACGTGTTTTGAACCATCTAATATGGTTCATCATCAAGAAGTAATAGATGAAGAGATTCTGATATAACATAGGTATAAAAAGAGCTAGATTGAACGCAAGGTGAAAAGACAAACAAAAAGAGATAATAACCATTAGAAAACAATAGATATTAATGGCTAGAGAATTGATAATAAAAATTCCAAATAATTATAAATAATCAAAATATTATAAAAAGTCAAAATTAATAGAAATAAATAAGAAATATAACATGGAGATAGGGATAATTTAATTGGATAAATAGTTTATATATATATAAAAGAAAATAGCCCCAAGGGTTAACTGAATTGGTCGAGTCCCCGTTGTTAAGTGCCTCACGGATCGGGAGGTCACAGGGGCAATTCTCTTCGATGCCCTTGGGGTTAGGCCCTGCTAGTCTGGCCGACGGGCTTTAAAAGATTCCCTTCGGGGTTGATCTACCTAGATTTTCCCGTGGACATAATGACCACCCAGTGTTCGTGAACCACAACGTAAAATAAATAAATAAATAAATAAATAAATAAATAAATATATATATATATATAAGAAAATAAGGGCCAAAATTAAATAATAATATAACCAATTAAATAATACTTTATTATATATATATTACACATGCAATTTATGGAAAAGGGGTAAGTAAAATAGGAAAAGAATAAACCATAACATCATTTTAATTTAATAATTATATTAAGTAAATAATTATATTAATAAATAATAACTCAAATTATAAAGATGATTCAATAAGAATAATATAAATAAATAAGAATTATAATGAATATAAATAAATATAAGAATTATAATGAGGAGATAGGGGTAAAGAAAATTTGGAGAAAAATTAAATAATAATTTAATTATATATATAGTTTATATATAAATATTAAGGAAATTAAGATAAAAATAAAAATAAAATAATAATAATAATAAATAATAATAATATATATATATTATATATATATATATAATATATATATATATATATATATTATATATATAAGGGGTGATAGGAGGGTGAAGGATCCTACGGGATCTTGTTGAACATTAAGAAGTTAAATTCACACAGGGTTGGGCAAAGAAACCAACAACATGGAAAATTTGTATGGTCTTCTCCTAGGTTTGTCCTTAGCCAAGGACTTTAGAATCTCCGAAATCACTATTGTCAGAGACTTTCTCATATCTATTCATCTTTTTCAAAGCAACACACCCTCTAAATCCAACAAACTTAATATACTTTTGCAAATGATCAAGAGCATCTTGGAAGTCTTCCATAATAAATTCTTTTATCACATTCTAAGAAGTTAGAATAGAATGGCAAACCGACAAGCTAATCAAGCCTGTGGTCTGAAGAAAGGTCAAATACAAGTTAATGGGAAAAGAAGCTGGAAAATCATCCCATGATTTGGCAAATGACGATAATGTATCTCTCTAAGTCCATTCATCTCAAACTCTACAGAGCCAACTAGTGTAATCATAATATAACTCTCAAATCCAAGGACATGATTACAATTCAAGTGCATTCAATGTCAATTGAGGCGAGTCTCTTAATTGGAGAGGGTGTATAATGGGAGGGGGAGTTAGGCCAACACAATAGTGATGTGCCACATTGTACCGAAATTCTAGCTTATTAACTCGATCAACCTTGGATTTTAAATCCCAATTGTGAATTGCATATGATCTTTGCATTAGTTTTTGCAATAGCATTAGAGAACAAGATTGAGCTCATGTGGAGAGATCAGAGATCCCATCACACATTCATGGAGGAGGAAATGTGTACGATAATATTAGTATTTATCTGTCAATAATGGGTCGTCATTTGCAAAGTAAGGAAGCCAAGCTCCTTCTTTTCCCTTCTAGGAGTCTCTTCCAATGGAAGGCAAAGAAAGGATTCAGGTTTGACACGAATATGTTTGATAATTTTAGATTTGCAGTTTTGCTCAATCCTGGAATGTGTTGTAGCATCCTCCAACAAAAATTGAATTGAACATCATTGCACACAGCTCTTGACAAAGGGAAAATTTGACCATACACCTAGTAGGCCAAGCGACAGGGAAGGGATAGTAAGGATATCTCACAAGTTCCCTCATCGAAATTGGTTTCTAATTTGGTAATACGCTGCTTCTAACTTTGGCTGACATAATATTCCATTTTGGTCTATAATCTATTTAGAAGGAGTCATATCTATGCCACTTAATCTAAATTTCTGAGGGGCCTCTTAAGGCATGCTGGAAAGAGACAAGTTTGGATATAGAAGAAATATCAACAACTGGGAACTAATGGAACCTCGAAGGCATGGTAATGATGAGGAATATCCCCAAGAATGTCCTCACTACCCTCACCTGCCTCTAGTCAACAATGGCCTCCTCCTATAGTTCATTCACCAACTCTCCCTCTAGGTAGTTGATCAAGCAGATAAGTTGATAACTATGCAGCAACAAATGGATCGCTAGAATGAAGAAATCAACGCTCTCTGATGTCAAGTGGAGAGCATGCCAGGAGCTAGTTCAATAGTGGAACTGCAAACAACAATAGGAGTTGAAGAAGTTGAAATAGAGAACAAAATTCCAAGAAAATCCCATGATGAATGAAAAAATACTGTAAAATTCTCTTGCTCCGTGGACAATTTTGTAGGACCTATAACTGTAAACAAGTGAATATAAATGTTTAGTTTCTAGTTTTGGTGATATGGAGGTTGAACATCCTAGAAGTCCTTATGCCGCAATAGAATATGGTCTTCGAACTTTTCTAATTTTCTTAGTTTTTGCTGTGACCTGGCCACAAATTTTATAAAATCATTACTCATTATATATATAGTACGTAAAATTAGGAATACGAATAAATAATAACATTATTATAAAGAATCAAATTTAATAACTATCACTTTAATAAAAGAAGTATTATTATATATATGTATATGGAATAAATAATAATCATAAATGATATAATTATAAAGATATACAATAGATTCATATATATAGTAGGAGTTAGGAGTTAGAGGCATGATTAAGAAAATAAATAATAAAAATAAAAAACATATAAAAAGAGTTAGGGGCCAAAATAAGAAAATAAATTAATAAATTATTCCAGAAACATAAGATGAAATACCAAAAAAAGAGAAAACAATAAAAATTAAACTATGATAAGTAATAAAAACAAATGGAAAACAATAAAATGAAAGGAAATAAAAGGACATGGGATAATCAACAAAAATAAGGGGAACAAAAAAATAAAGGAAATTAAAGAAACAGGGAGGCAAATTAAGAAGAATATATTAAGGAAAGAGTAGGGATCCAATTTTATTGATTTTCCAGCTTTCACACCTATTAAAGTTGTTGGCTGCATGTTTCTCAATCTCAATGGATTTCTTAAAATTTCTAAGATGATAATGGGAAATATTAGCTAGGACACAAGTATCCTCTATACAAAAGTGATGCTTAGTCTTAGCAAAATTTTCAACAAGAGCCGAAGATCTAGATCGATTATGCTTGATGTCTACAACATGCTCCTGAATTATACGCTTGATGGAACAACTTGCCTCACCTATATAAGGCTTCCCACAAGAACATGGGATCATGTAAACCCCTTTAGAGTTAGAGGGGTCAATTCGGTCTTTAATGGACCTGAGGGAAGACGGAATGGTAGTAAGCGACTTAAAGGTCATAGCGATATGCTTTTTCTTTTAAGAATTCGAGCCAACCTGTTTGTGGTTCCTTGAATAAAAGGAGGATGGGAAGTGACAATGGGATTGTTGGAAACCATTTTAGATTTAGGCCCTTTAGCTGTATCAAGGTCTGAAAGCCTTCCAAAAGGTAGAAAAAGAGGCTAAAGGGCCTAAAACTAAAATTGATTCCAACAATCCCATTGCTACTATCCATCTTCCTTTTATTCAAGGAACCATAAATAGTTTTAGCTCAAATTCTTAAGAAAAACAACATCTTTGTGATCTTTAAGCCACTTACCACCATTCAATCTTCCCACAGATCTGTTAAAGACTGGATTGATCCCTCTAACTCTAAAGGGGTTTACATGATCCCATGTTCCATTGAGAAGCCTTATATAGGTGAGATAGGTCATTCCATTAAGCTTAGAATTCAGGAGCATGCTGCAGACATCAAGCACAATTGATCTAAATCTTTGGCTCTTGTAGAACATGATGCTAAGATTGAGCTTCACATTTGTATAGACGATGCTTGTGTCCTAGCTAAGATTTCCCATTATCATCATAAAAGGTTCAGGGAAGCCATTGAGATTGAGAAACATGTAGCCAACAACCTTAACAAGGATGACGACTAGAAAATCAGTAGAAATTGGATCCCTGATCTTTCGTCAAGATATTGTTCTTAATTTTCCTCCCTATATCTTTGCCAATTTCCTTTGTTTTATTGTCCCTCTTCTTTTTGCTGCTTATCCCCTATCCTTTTATTTCCTTTCATTTTATTGTTTTTCATTTGTTTTTATTATTTATCACAATTTAACTTTTATTATTATTATTATTTTTTGATCCTATGTTTATGGAATAATTTGTTAACTTGTTTTCTTATTCTTTCCCCTAACTCTTTTTTTCTTTCTTAATCACGCCTCTAACTCCTTACTATATATATGATATATTATATATCTTTGTAGTTATTATACAGAGGCTTCACTGACAAAACAATACCATACCACATGTGTTCATATTGGGGCATAAAAAATGAAATAATATATTGAGCATATAATAGGGAGGTAAAGGGTTTTTATATGTTGTATCACAATAAGCGTATTATAATGTATTATTTATAAAATAAATTCTCCATGCAGAGGAAAAAAACAAGCGGGATGGAGAAATAGAGATTTAGAAGTATTGCGGGAGTATTAAGAGTGAGAGGGAGAAAGAAAACACTATAGTAATATTAGGTCCAACGTAGCCTAATATTCAAACCTATGGCCCTAGTATTGATATGCAATTCATGGTAATGTTAAATTCTTAAAGTAAAAGCGACATTTTCCTTTATCTTTTATTTTCATCCTTTTACTTACATTTTTAACATTGCCATGAAATGACTCAAGATGTTTGAGAGTGGTTCTGACCCCATTTGATTTATATGGAGAAAGTAAAATTTTAGATCTCACTCAAATCTAACATACTAATCATTTTTTCAGGATTCCAAGATTGGGGGGATTGCAATGTTTCCATTGGATTTTGTTATGTACTAGGGTATGGAACTCATATTTAATCAATAGCACCAAGCCCTCTATGTACCTTGATGATAGTGAAATTAGTTGTTGAACTCCACTATCATTACCCTACTAAAAATGTACCCATCACTCAAACAAAATCTTGACTTGGCATGCTACTTTTTTCAATCTTATGTTAATGCTTAGAGGGTTATATTAATGACAATGCTCCCAAGCTAGGCAATGATTTTGATGATATGTAGGTATTTGTTGTAGCATGATTTTTTTGGATGCTAGAAGGCATATAGAGCCTATTTGTTGATGAGTTTTAAGTTCAGAGATGGATTGCACTTGATGCTATTTTAGTTATGTGCACCCTTACATGCTATATAAATGAGAATTTGTAATTTGTGGACTTGTCGTTGATGAAGATTATAACTACTAGATGAATGATGTTATATGGTTTAATCCATGTTTTTATTTTTTTATCACTAATTCATCATTACACATGTTTCTGTCAACACATGTGCATCAAAATATATAAAGATATATATTATATAAAATTCGGTCCCAAAATTGCTCTCAACCTGAGAGCTTTTGAAAATGTCGCTCCCCGCTCCCGCTCCCCGTTCCCGCTCCCAAGTAGCCTTGCTCCAAAATAGACATGCATCACATTACTAATACCTCTATGATCTATGTCTAATGCACGCGTTAAGATTTTTTCCCTGTTTCTCATCCAGTGATCCTCCCAATGATGGGGCAACAGAGGAGACAACATGTATGGCACCATCACCTTTTCCTTACATCAGTGATGAACATGTTGAATGAAAGTACAAGAGACAGTGAAATAGACTATTTTTTGGTAGAGGGAACATGCATGCCACAAGAGACAATGAAATAGACAATTGTTTGAAATAGGGTGCATGCATGTTAAGGGCTCAGATATGCCACCTTTAATTAATTCTAATTTAGGTGTTGTATTAGATTTAGCAATTTCAAATTTGGATAGAGTTTTTCTATTATCAGAGCTTTGCTTTTGTTATTTTTTAGCATGCATTATCTATTGTTATTAGAAGGCGCATATCTCTAGTCAATTAGAATACTAATGTTGAGAAATTTCCATCCTAGGTAGAGGACATAAATCTCAAGGAAGGGATGGATGCTTGCATGCTTCAGTTCATCTTCTAATGGAGATGCACTTACTTGGCACTCTAACCATGAAACTATGGTGCACTAGGTGATCAAGTTAGGGCTACGATTTGACAAAGTTCACCCAAATAGGATTTTGCATGTGTCCATATTCATTGTACTCTCTCTCCTCTTCCTATTCATAAGCGAGATGAAAGGTGTGCCATTGTGTTGGTTACAAAGGTTTTGTTTTGAACTATTGTAGTGTATATTTTCTAGTATTCAATAGAAGATATATGTATTTGAGAGTTCAAATATGTGTATTTTCCATTCAAATTTTCCACAATATGTATTTGTAATTCAACAAACTTATATATGCCTTTTTATATTGAAACTTTCAAGTTTTCAGCTACCCAGTATTTAAGTTATTCTTTCTAAGTGCAAAATCTGCTTACCAAGGTTAATGAAAATAAAGGGATATAAATATAAACGGGTATAAAAAATGTTAATGAAAAAATGCATACCTACAATATCTAGTGAAAGTAGGGGTTTTTAAAATTGGGAAGGTGTATTGGGTTTGTATTGGTAGGGGATTAAATAAAGTGATTTTTAGAAGTATTTTCCAATATGTAGTTAAATTAAGGGTATTATTTAGTATTCCACGAACACATGCGCTATGTTAGAGGTTCATTGAATGAACCCCCGTGAGTTATTATCCCTTATGATTTATTATTTATTCTATATACATATATATAATTATACTTCTATTTATGAAATGCTAGTTATTTAATTGGATTCTCTATAATAATGTTATTATTAATCTTATTCTTAATTTTACTTACTCTTATTCCCTTAAATTAGGTTTATATATATATATATATATATATATATATAATAATATAATAAAGCATATATTTTATTAATGTTATTGAATTTCATTTTTATTTTAACCCTAATTTCCTCAATGTTTATATATAAACTATTTATATAATTAAGTTCTCTGGCTTTGTTGGAGACATCAAGCCCACCTTCTTGCCACCTTCTTGCCAATCATGGTGAGGTTCCTAAGGAAGCGTATTGGAAGAAGGTTTGGAGTGGGAGATTGTAGCCAAAGGTGGCCAGTTTTCTTTGGCTGGTCAGCTATTGTCGACTTCTAACTCAAGACCTGCTCCATCGCAAAGGTGTATCCAATCCCTCTTGGTGCTCCATGTGTCAAGAACATGAGGAAACAACAAAACATTTGTTAAATACACTCCCCTAGATGGAATGCCTCTCGGACATCATCTGAAAAGCCTTTGGGCATCTGGATCATGACATGCATAGCTCATGGGAAAATATTATAATATGGCATGAAAACCATTTTGATAACCCCATAGTCAACATGGCTTAGAGGTTAGCCCTCGGCCCACTTATATGGAATTTGTAGAAGGAAAGGAACAATATTATATTCAAAGATAATAGAGTCAATGGAGGAGAAATCTGGGACAAAACCTGTACCAATATCAAAGAAATGGTGTTATTAGATATTTGGGTAGAGGAGGATAGGAAGGCAGAGGGGTAGAAAGCCCAGATATTGGGGAACCTAGAAATTACTTGGGAGGGTGTGCCCCATCTCCCGGCTCAACTGGTGGAGAAATCGAGTCATTCGCCTTGAACCTTCACCCTTCCTCCGCAAGGATTTGTCAAGCTAAACTTTGATGGAGCCTCCAAAGGCAAACTAGGTCCAACGGGTTGTGGAGGAATCTTTTGTTACAACATTGGCCGACCTATAGAAGTTTTTGCAAGCTACTATGGCTGCATGAGCAACAACGTTGCTTAATTCTTAACTCTTTCCCAATATTTATCGATCACCCTGGAGAATGGCTATGGCAAACTAAAATTGGACGATGATTCTACACTAGTGATATCGGTAGTTAGGAAACTGTTAAATGGAGCCCCAATTTAGAAGGTTATCAAAAGTTGGTGTCTGGAGCTAATAGCTCAGAGGATCCAAACTTTGGTATGATTTATTTCCTATGTCATCACCACCCATTCGTTGCAAACTTGAAAGAAGTTGGCAGACTTGTTAGCTGACTAGGGAAGCCAGGCCCCGTCTCTTTCAGGATTTAAGCCTTGGCCCCTGTAAGACGAAACATAATGGTCTACCCAACTAGAACACACAATTGTAGTTGACTTGGAGACCTCGATGGGAGTGACTAATCCATTAGTCTTGGAAATATCGAATGTCAGAAGGAATGAAGTTTACAATTAATATGGAATATGGAAAGGGCTTGGGCAGCAACCAAGACAAGTGAAGGAAGCGAGACAAACAATCGAGAAGGTTAAGGAAGTTTATAAAATTGGGAAGGCTAGTGTTCTTCATGTCATTCAAAATTTTGGTATGGAAGGGAAGGTAAATGAGGTTACTTTGACTAATTGTGTATAGGTTCCTTCCCTATGGATCTCCTTCGGTCCTAATGGTGTGATCGCACTTTGATATGACGAAAGGGAGTATGAGTTCAAGGAGATAGTGGTTACGGTGGAGAGTTGGGCGGTGTGGGATCTAGGTGCTTGGCACATGGGATGCTTGTGGCCTAGGAAAGTAGTGTAGAGGGTTGGCTCTGTCTCAAAGAATATGGAATTCTCTTTGGTTAAGTGTATGTTTCTGTTATTTCTTTGCGCATGGTTTTGTTCTTGAGTGCTATTTGGAATTTCTAGTCCTTGTTTTCTCTTTGGGTGGAGTCTCCTTCCATGGTTTGTCCCGGTGGGTTGGGTGTTTGTCCGAGTGGGTTAAGTGTGGTGCTTCGGTGGACCTCGTTAAGGTCTTGTGGGCACAGGTGGTGAAATTATGTTGTGTTGGGAGAAAAAAGGGGGAGTCACTTGCTACTTTGGTAGGGAGCTTGGTGGCGTAGTTCTCCATGGTGAGGTATCTCTATGGAAGAGTTCCACTGTGGGGTTCTATTGTGGCCCTCTTGGGTGGAAGGGTGGGTCAGCTACCGAAAGAGCAAACGACTAGGCCTTTGTGCAGAAGTTGGAAAGTAGGTGGTTGGATGTGCACCTCTGTAGAGGATTTGGGGTGTATTACCACTCAGTGTTGCAATATTGCATTGGAAATGAAGTGACATTAGGGTTGTTCCCGATGGGGAGTTGGCTCGAGAGGAATGTAAGGCGAGCAAACCAATACAAGGGTGTGGCAGGATGAATTAGGGAATAACGCCGAAGAGGAGGAAGACATCGCAGTCTCGCAATCTCTTGGGAGGGTGGTGCCACTGCCCTTGCTTGTCATAATTACAGAACAACTGCGACTTATTTCAGACAGACTGGATGTCCCACGGGAGCAGAGATACAAAGACCACAACGAGATTTTTTCCTACATTAATAATATTCGGTTCAACCAATAAGAAATCCTTGATCATCTTGCATCTGGGCGTAAGAGGCAATGTCGAACTAATGAAAGACTGGACGAAATCAAATCGCAGCTGGCTCACATTGATTTCCATGTTCATCAAGGCTCAGGGCACCTTATGGGCCAATGTGTGGTTTATGCACCATATCCTCCTATGTAAATGATCTCCGCAGGTTTTTTTTTATGGTTTTGTTGGTGTTTTGGGCGGTAATTCCTTTTTGTATATGTAAGCCATGTAGCCATTAACAATACATTTTAAATTTCTACACCGCTCTCTTAGCTAACAAATCCAGTCGGAGTGAAGCCGAGAGAGCAAAGACGAATTGACATGCTGAATGTAATAATTTTTTAAGAAATTAATGAATTTTTTTTTGTTGACAAAAAATAAATATAAACTATTTATTATAATTAAATTATTAAATTTAATTATTTCTCCTAAAATTTTTCTTACCCTTAGAACCTTAATCTCGTTATTATAATTTCTTTATTTATTTATATTATTCTTATTGGTTTTCATTCATTATATAATTAATTTTGAGGTTTTTTTTTATTACTATTATTATATATAAAAAATTATTTAATTAAAATAATTTTATTGTTTACTATTTTCCCTATTTTACGTACCCCTTTTCCTTAAATTAGGTGTATTTATATTATAATAAAGTATTATTTATTTGGTTATATTATTATCTTAATTTTGGCCCCTATTTTCCCCATATATATATAATTAGATTATTATTTGATTAGTTATTTATGTAGGTTTTAACTCCATACAATAATTACCTGCACACGAATTCTAAAAACAGAAAATAAACAATGGAGAGAGCATAAAACATAACACAGATATACATAGAGATTTTGTCCTGGATCCCAAAACCAGGACTACTATATTGATTTTTCATTATATTCCTTTCAATGTTACAATACATATATATACATGCCGAAGCATCCATAAACTCCAATCCATTAACCCTGGATTGGAAAATAATTGTAGTTCCCTTGACTGGATCTACAAAATACCATGGGGAGAAAACCATCATGCCCAAAACCATGTGTGAAGACCATGCACAAAACCATAGGTAGGTCTGCCCATCTAATATAGGGTCCAAATTTTGTTTTCCCAGGGCGCTGCCCCAGACCCCGTAGAGGGGGGCTATTACGCCCAATGCAATGAATGAATAAGGGGGGATTTCACCCACCCTGTGACCCCCCCGCACGTGGGGATAGTCGTAAAAAGAATATAACACACACCCAACATTCCCCCACTTGTTGTTTTCTTTCCACAAGAGAGCTTATTCATTGGTCCACCCCTGCAACACCCATTGTTTCTCTACACCAAGAGAACTTCTCAGTGCTCACAGACTTTGTCAATGCATATTAAATATTCTTCAAAGTGTCCACCTTTACTAGCAACACCTTTTTGTCCTTAACCATATCCCTCACAAAGTGATACTGAACATCAATGTGCTTTGTCTTTGAATGATAAGCAGGGTTCTTTGCCAAGAAAATTGCACTTTCGCTGTCATAGTCTATCCTTATAGCTCACTGTACCAACCCCATACTTGAACACAATATCTACAACCAAACTGCTTCCTTGCTTGCATGAGTGCCTGCCATGTATTTTGCCTTTGTAGTTGAAAGTGCCACTACAGACTGTCTCTTGCTCCCAACTGACTGCACCTCCAAATAGGTTAAATACATACCTACTTGTAGATCTTCTTTGATCTAGATCTCCAGCCCAGCCTGCATCAACAAATCCACAGATGTCAAAAACTCTATCCAATCTTGGTCTTCCTTGGTAGCACATACCATAATCACTAGTGCCACAGAAATACCTATAAACCCGCTTCATTGTTGTCTATTGCTCCTTCCCTAGTTTTGACATAAACTTGCTCAATACTCTCATTGCATGTGCAATATTTGGTCTAGTACAGACCATTTCATACATCAGGCTATCGACTGCACTTGCATATGGAACATGGGACATGTACTCTTCCTCTTCTTGTGTCTTGAGACACTGTTCAACAGATAATTTTACACCGACATGAATAGGAACTTTCACTGGTTTACTATCTTGCATATTAAACCTCTGCAATATTGTCTCGACATACTTCCTCTGGTTTAAATTGAGATTCCTTTTTGCTCGATCCCATTTAATTTCAATGCCCAAAATATAGTTTACAACACCAAGATATTTCATGTCAAATTTGGAGGACAATTGGGTCTTCAATTCCTGGATAATTTCTTTGTTATTTCCAAACAACAACATATCATCCACATACAAGACAAAATAAATAACATTGTCACCAATTAATTTAAAATACACACAGTGATCTGCTTTGTTTTTGGTGAAGCCAAGTCCCTATATATATGTATCAAATTTTTGATACCACATCCTTGGTGACTATTTTAACCCATACAAAGACTTTTTTAACCTACATACCAATTCTTTCTTACCCTTCACCACAAAGCCTTTAGGTTGCTTCATGTAGATCTCTTCTTCCAAACCCTCGTGAAGAAATGATGTCTTCACATCCATCTGTTCTGCCTCAAAATCAAAAGAAACAACAATAGATAAAAACAAATCTAATAGAAGCTACCTTGGCAACAGGAGAAAAAATATCACCAAAATCAATTCCCAGCACCTGGGAATAACGTTTTGCTACCAACCGGGCTTTGTATTTCTCCACCTTTCCTTATGCATTCATCTTCTTCCTAACCACCCATTTGTTGCCAATACGTTTCCTTGCAGTCGACAACTCCACCAGATCCCAAGCCTCATTTTTGTGCAAAGATGCCATTTCATCAACTAGAGCCTCTTTCTAGAGTTTTCCATCCTCTGAATCTATTGCTTCACTAATAGTTCTGGGATCATCATCAGTAATGGATAAAGAAAAATTTGAATAGAAAGCAGCTGGACTATACCTTTCTAGATGCCTTCTTTCTCGAGCTAATCTTCTCACAGCTGGGGTTTGTGGCTCTTCATCTTCTGATTCCTCTTCTGCTGTAGAATCTGATTCCTCCTCCTTTAGCTCAAACTCTATCTTCGCAGGTTCCTTTGGTAGGACTTCATGTTTAATAACATATTTCACCTCTCTAAACACCACATCATGGTTGTACACAACCATCATTGTTTCTGGGTTCCAAAGCTTATAACCTTTTAAACCATCCTTATACCTAATAAAGATGCACCTTTCAGATTAACTATCCAACTTGGTTCTTTTCTCCTTTGGAACATGTTGGCATTATGATTCTGGTTTGGTACTATAGCACAGGTGTTGTACTTGATGGCAACTCTCTCTAGTGGCAGATCTCAGTTCAGGTACTCAAAATCATGGAAATTAAGATACCCGCAGGTAATCTTAGGAGAAGCTGTGGACCCGCAGGTACGCTGACCAAGGAATGCGGACATGCACGCAGGTTCTCAGTTCAGAAGGTGCGAACCCCAGTTTCACTCTCTCCAATGCATAAAAGCGCGTGCACGTGGGAATCTTCATGAATGGTTCATGGTATTAATCCGACAGTTTTTGATCCTATGGTTTTGGTCCGTGGTATTGCATCTAAAAGTATTGATCCCAAGTATTGGGTTCATGGTATTGTGTTGTTATGGTTTTGGACCATGGTATTGTGAAAGGCTTGCCTATAAAAAGGAAAGGAGATCACTTGGCTAGATACTAGTGAAAAATTTGAATATCTTAAGATCTGAAATTTTGGGTGATTGATTTTAAAAGCTAGATCTAAATCAAGGAGAAAACTTAAGGTGAATCTATTGATAAGTCGTGATCTCTCGGGCGCATGAGCAGATCTGTGGATCTGACTGATTGTGGCACATTGGAGGACTGTTAATTTGGCCCCAATCAGAAGTCCGCAGGCGATCCGAAGGCGCAGTGCGGGGGTACGCAGCGTAGCAGAAGGCGCAGTGCAGGGGTACGCAACGCAGAAAAAGGCCTAGTGCGAGGTACGTAGCGCAGGAGAAAGTTCAGTGCGGGGGGCACGTAGCGCAGAAAAAGGCGCAGTGCGAGGTACGCAGGGAAGAAGAAGGCACAGTGCAGATGTACGCTGTAAGTCAGATAGTAATGGTGCGGATCTGAGCAGAAGTACGCAGAGCAGAAGAACGACCAGTGCGGATCTGTGCAATTTAGACTCAGAAGAGCTACGGATATACGCAGGCCCCTATTGGTGAAGTTGCGGACTTATCTTGAAACATTGGTTAACTGTCTTTTATCTATTGCTGCAGAATTCTGGGTTTAGATTTCTTGTATTACTTTCTGTTTACAGCAATCTGAGAAATTGGGTGATTCATTGGTTGATTGTATAAGGAGTTTGGTTGATTCATATGTACTTGTTGATTATTTGATGTCCATGGATCCAGTTTGAAAATTCATGAAACGTGGTCCTTTAAGAAGTAAAAGAGCTAAGGGGGTTGTAGCTCCCTTCCAGGAGAGACTGGAAAATGAGAGAGAGTTGTAGCTCTCTGCAGGTTGCAGCATGCGTACTGGTAAATGACTGCACCACTACAAAATCATTGTAAAAGAAGTTTCTAATTGAAAGAAGATAGAGACATATTGCAGCAGGTGGTTTTCACCCACATTGGGTTTCCACCTTATACCTGGTGTTCTTTGGTATGACTATCTGTTTTTCTTGTTTCTTGCTCATTATTATATGGTACTGACATACAAGTTAATGATCAATATCTGAAGATTAAATTAAGTATAAATCAGGAAGACATATTGAAAAGAATTTGATAATATTGATTCACCCCCCCCTCTCAGTATTATTTCCAACATAAGGTACCTCTGTTGCAGCATAGTGATGAAGTGCAACATAGAGATGATGAAGTGCATCATAGTGATAATGAATGCAACATAGTGATGAAGTGCAACATATTGATGATGAGTGCAACATAGTGATGATGAGTGCAACATGACGATGAAGTGCAACATAGTGGTGATGAGTGCAACATGATGATGAAGTGCAACATAGTGATGATGGATACAACATGGTGATGGAATCACCTTGGAGAATTCGTCGAAGAGTGAGATCTGATAAGTGTGCCTTCACCTGAGTTCAGATCTGCAGTCCTTGTCATCATAACTATTATGTCATCTTCATGGTGAAGATCTCAGATATCTGATCTTCTATCTTGACAAGTCAAAGTGTTGACTTCTGATGTATATGTACTTTCTCTCTCTGCGGAACTACTAAATAATATAAGAAGAATTGATCAAGGGTTTCCCCACATTGGGGTTTGTCCCTGTCTGGCGGCACATCTTGTGTCCTCTTGTCTTGGCATGTCTTTTGCGATTTATGTTTACGTTCTATCTGTGTTTTACTATCATGCTAAATGTGATTGCTAATTTGGAATTGATATTGAGCTAGTATGAAATTGAAGTAAATTTGCTCTAAGCATAAAACATGCCTAAAATTAAAATGGTATCAGAGGTGAGGCGAAGACAAGGCCCAAGCAAGAGTGAAAGAGAAATCACCGAAGACAGTTGGACAAGGTCAAAGGCTCAATGGGTTCCTCATCCCTCTTCTTGGCTGAAGTCAAGCTTCGTAAAAAGGCTATCATGGATGGAAGATGTCTCTGAATCCGACATTGGAAGAGCAAGAAGTACTGGATTACGTGAAGGGTAATGTGTGTAATTATATTGGTTAAGTGAACGCAAGTAAGAACATTTGTTTACGCGAAGCAAACTAAGATCTGATAATAAGATAAGTAAGATACTTAGCCTAGTTTGGGAAATAGTGTAGTTCACTGCCCTAGCAACGCGAAAGGACTTCAACCCTTAGTTAGGGCTGCGTGAAAGTTGATTGTGACACTTCGCGAAGGTACTGAAGGGTAGAGCAGAGGGATAAGTAACTTGCGCGAAGGCAGGAATAGTTGGAATAAATTGACATAACAACCATTTCAAGGGTGCGGAAACTTGGTTCTAGCATCCCCCCATACGGCTTCGGGTGAGACTTTAGTCCGCGCTCCTCAAGCTGATGCCAAAAGGGCCAGTAGTGCAGGGATTTGTTTGGCTAACTAACGTTGAACATGGGTCAGGTCCCCTGAAGCCAACAAATGGTTCTGTTGCCGGGACCAGAATTTGCATAAGAGATGTGTGATGTCGTATCATTGGAATCCAACTAAGAAAGAAATCGAAGGTTGGTGGAACAGAAGGATTCACGAGTTTGCGGCACAGGAAAACAGAAACCTGCGACTGTCAAAGGAAGAGTGGTTAGATAGTTACCTGTATATGAAGATCCACGAAATCTTTTTAGCCTCCTTTCCTACTGAACTATATGAGTGGATCGCGAAACTAGTAGATTAGTCAAGGAAGGTGGAAACTTGACGTCCTATTGTGTGGACCCCGGAGCTAGTGCAAAGATTGGAAGCATCGGAGGATAAGATCACATGCGCCGGCATTATAGGAGGATTTGTTACTGAGTTCGCGGTCGACACCTCAGTCAACTATAGCGAGGCAGAGCGACGCTTCTTCAAAGGACCGCGAGGTAAGTACGTAAAATCTTTGAATACTTGGATTAAAATGCTGTTGTGCAAAAAGCGGGTTATGTAGTTACCTTGATGTTCGGGGTTACACGAAGTAGAAAGCTTTACAGGAATGAAGGAAATAAGGGTCCAGAGAATAGCCCCTTGATTTCACCTCTGTGAGGGGACGAAGAAGAGCTCGTGAAGGTCTCTCTGCGAAGTGCTATTCATCTGATAAGATAGAATTCCGCGAATACCACCTCCGCCCACACCACCGCTGGCTTCACTGCCATCACCTCCATCTTCACCCGTACCACCTCCACGACCATCACGATTCAGTATGGCGAACGCAGTGAAGTTGCTTTTGTTCAAAGGCTTGAGAAATGAGGACCCAGACCAATTTTGGTTTGTAGTGAAGGTTGTATGGGAAGCTCAAGGTGTGACAGATGACCATATAAAGAAAGCAACACTGGTTAACGCCCTGTAGGATTGCGCGCTGACCTAGTATATTAAGTACTCCAACGATAACCCAAATGCGAGTGTAGTGGACATCGAAGCAACACTAAATAGGGAATTTAGTAGGCCTAAATCTGAAGCGCAGTCGATTATTGGATTCAAAGAAATCACGATGCTACCAGGCGAGACGCCTTGGGAGTTGGATAAAAGGCTGTAATGTACAATATGAATTTGGTGGATGGACAACATCGCGAGTGGTTTGTAGCTTCTCTACTACCACACTTAAGGAGTGCACTATCGTAGCAAAAGATAACAATTCAGGCAGAGGCCTTGGAGATTTCCATGAGACGACATGAGACCCCGATACAAGATCCTAATCTGGGAGTTCAACAGATCCATAGATAGCTGAAGAATCTGTGCCTTGAGATGCAGAGTCTGAAATAGGACAGGACGGTTCAACCAGAAGTACGCGAGGAAGTATGGTGCATGAGATGCAAGAGTCAGGGTCATGATAAAGACCACTGCCCGATCCTTACAAATTACCTTGCAGGAGGAGGACCGCTGCCTTGAAGGTCAGAAGCTCAAGCAGGACCTAGCGCGATGCCTGCTTGGTGGTGCGCTATCTATCAAGTAGCCGGAATACATGCCACGGATAACTGCCACTTGTTACAGAAGTATACGCAAACTCCACAACAGTTGTTTTGCAACTTTTGTAGGTCAGTGGGACATGATGAGCATACTTGCAGGAGCTATGAATTGATGATGGATAGAACTCCCACCTACAGGGTTTAGACCGAAACGCGGCCCCTTGACCAGAACCCAGGGATGGTGTGGACAGGATTTCAGGGTCGCGGACGAAGTCGAGGCAGAGGAGGACTTGGTAGAGGTTGAAGACAGTTGATTTGATACAATTGCGGAGGACCAAGACATTTTGCCTGCGATTGCACTAATCCAACGCGTTTGTCGTGCAAGTATTGACACTATTTGACCATGAAACAGAAGATTGTCCTACGTTGATAGCTAGGATACATGACAAAGGGGCGCTACCACCTCCCCCGACTCAGAACCTGTAGATGATGAGGTTTGAGCCGCGCGAGGAAGATCCGAACGTAAATATAGTGCTCCGAAGTCGAATCACGATGGGAGATGACAAGGGAAAACAACCGGAAGACAGTATTGGGTTCACAAAGCCCCAGTGAAAGAAGTTGAGCTTGATTTGGAGCATGCTCGGGAAACCTACATGGAAGCTAAGAAAAGTTTCGCTGAGGCCTCCACTTCAGGAAGTAAAGATCAGCCTGAGTCGAAGATGGATCCCTCGATGCTCATAACTTTCTTGGAAACTAGTATGAAGTTACTGCGTGACAGTAAGGCTGTGAAAGGGTTACAGGAATTCATCAACAGATGTGCTGGGACCGCACTAGGAGAACCGCACGTAGTCCGAACGATCGGAAAGCATAAAACAAGGACGGGGTGTGAAATGAGACTTACCGTGCAGATTGGAGAATACAAGATGGATCAAGTCATTTTGGATTTGGTGTCAGATGCAAATGTTTTACCGAAACAAACATGGGAGCGAATGGGGAGACTTGCGCTGCAATGGTCTCCGATTCAGTTGAGAATGGCAAATTAGTTGAAAATCATACCCATGGGGTGATTGCAGGGGGTAATCGTGGATATTGAGGAGGCAAGCACGCTGGCAAATTTTGAAGTGATAGGGATTGTTGATGACAACAATGCCTACCGTGCGCTCTTGGGAATTGACTAGGCTACTGATATGAATGGGGTTATCAATCTGAAGAAGCAGAAGATGATCTTTGTGAAGAAGTCACTGCGCGTAATCATACCCATGGATCCTGCTAAAGGATTGCGCTATACAGAACCAGTCTGCGACTATGAGAGTAATGATGATTTGGACTGCATCTATAAGATAACAGCGCGGGACCAAGATTGGGTGAATCCCACTGCAGATGGGCGGATTACATGGGAGCTCGAGAGCTCGTGCACTTCAGATCCTGATGAAGAAGTAAAATGCTGGTAGAATCAGTTACATGAGAGAACTAAGCTGAATTGCAACATGATGACCCGTTCGCTGCGCTGCGTGTCAACAGAATCAAGAAATCTGCCTACTTATGATGGTCTAAATGAGGTAGATACTTTCTTGGATGCATTTGAAAGGGAGGTGCCAGAAAAACAACGCTTCCATGCCTTGGACTGGGTACTGCACGCTACGCTCGCAAGATGGTGGGTTACACACAAAGGAAGCTTTGGTGATTGGCGCAAATGTAGGAGAATGATGCGAGTATGATTTGGGAAGCCTAAGATGCGACTGCTAGACAAGTATGATGGACAGGATGATCCGTGCGCGCATCCGGCCAAGTGGACACATGCCTATGGAGGAAAGCCACAACCTGAGTGGGTGCACCTGTTTTGTCATACCCTAGATGTTATACCAATGAACTGGTATATAGAAACAGAGCTCTGCCATGGGACAGGTGAATGGGATATCCTGCGCGAAGGATTCATGATGACCTTCAGTTTTGAGGATGGGTGAGACAGTATTGATGAAGCGCTACAAGAGGTAAAAGCAACCATCTTTAGGATACCATAGGAGCCTTTAGACCTGATTCAGCCTGAATGGGCTACCTACTCAGTTGAGTCATGCGCTGGAATGTTATAATGTCATTGCTGAAGAGGAGGATGAGGATCCACGGAATATTAACATTCCAGAAACAAAAGGTCACCACAAGTTTCAAGGACCACAGATTGAGAACCCTGATATAACCGCACCAGTGAAAACTAAACAAGTGAACATTGGTACGGAGGTAGAACCCAAATTTGCAAAGATCGGAGACCACTGGGATGACGCGACGGTGGAAAAAGTCGCTGAATTACTCCGTGACTATCAAGACTTATTCCTGACCAAGTTCACAGATTTGAAAGGAATCATCGGAGATCTAGGAGTGATGAAGATCACGTTAAAGCCCGACGCGAAGCCAGTTAAGCAGAGGCCTTATCACTTAAATCTGAAGTACAAGGAGAAGGTCTGCGTAGAACTAGACAAAATGCTCGCAGCAGGCATCATTGAGCCTGTGGAAGAATCTGATTGGGTAAGCCCAATGGTGGTGCAAGAGAAGACGCAGAAGGATGAGATAAGGATATGCATGGATCTCAGAAAATTGAATGACGCTTGTTTGCATGAACCATTCCTAACTTCGTTCACGGATGAAGTGTTGGATAATGTAGGTGGTTAGGAAGCATATTCTTTCACTGATGGGTTCTTGGGGTTACCACCAGATCAAAATCGCGTCGGAGGAAAGGAGCAAGACAACCTTCGCGACTGAATGGGGTTTCTTTCAATATAGTATCATGCCATTTGGATTGAAGAATGCGCCATCCATATTTTCGCATGTGGTTGTTGTGGCATTTAAGGAATATATTCATAAGTTCTTGGAGGTCTATTTTGATGACTTGACTGTATTTGGGTTGGTTAAGTGCCATGTAGCGAGCTTGCGCTTGATGCTGAATACCTGTCGAAGATGCCAAATCGCGCTTAACCTCAAAGAGTCTTTGTTTCTCGTTCCTTTTGGGGACCTATTGGGGCATGTGGTTTGCAAACAAGGGCTGATGGTAGACCTCGCGAAGATCGCGATGATTTTGAACTTGGAAGTGCTGAGAAGTGTGAAACAGCTGTGCGTTACTCTTGGACATACGAGATATTACAGAAAGTTTACCAAAGGCTATGCCCAGATCACTGTGCTGATAAAAAAATTGTTGAAGAAGAATGTCACGTTTTGCTGGAACGATGACTGTAAGTAAAGCCTGGATATATTGAAAGAAAAGATGGTTACTGCGCCGATTCTTATCTTCCTGAACTGAAGAAAGAGTTTCATGTCCATGTTCACGCGTCGTGTATAGCGCTGGGGGCAATACTAACACAAGATGGTGGAGAAGGCTTGGATCACCCTATCGTGTTTGCAAGTCGCAGATTATCCAAAGTAGAGAAGAACTATTCCACCATTGAGCGCGAGGGGCTAGCTATGGTATATGCGCTCCAGAAGTATCGACACTACTTGCTAGGAGGCCACTTTAAGATGTATATAGATCACTCCCCGCTAAAGTACCTGGTCAATAAGCCTGTGTTGGGGGGGCGAATTTGCAGATGGCTCTATTGTTCCAGGAGTACGATTTCGAAGTTGTTGTGAAGCCTGGACGATTAAACGTGGGACTAGATCACCTGTCGCGCATCGAGACAGGGGAGGAACCTACTAATTTGGAGGAAGGATTACCTGACGCGCAACTCCTTGCTGTGCGCATCTCGGATGGACATTTTGAAGATATAATTCACTTTCTAACAACTGGAACTGCGCTGGAAGGATACTCTGTCCAACAAAAGAAGGAATTAGTGGTGCACAAGACGGGGAATGATGAAATATTGCGAAGGTATGTACCTGAATTTGAACGAAGCAACATCCTTGGAGACGCTCATGGGGGCGCCGCAAGAGGACATTACGCAGGAAGAGCAATCGCGCAGAAGATTCTACGCGCAGGGTTGTGGTGGCCAACCCTTCATCAGGATTCAAAAGCATATTGCAAGGCATGTGATGTATGTCAAAGGACAGGGAGGCCAATCCAAAGGGATGAAATGCCTTTGAATCCACAAATGACGTTGCAACCTTTCGAAAAGTGGGCAATAGATTTTGTAGGACCTATTAAACCTCAAGGAAAGACAGGCACAAGGTATATTATCACTGTGACAGAGTATTTGCCTTGTTGGGCAGAAGCACAGCCGGTGAAGGACTGCACGGGCGTGATTGTCGCGAAGTTTCTATTTGAATAGGTACTAACGCAATGTGGATGTCTGAAGATCTTGATGAGTAATCACGGTACACACTTCCTGAACGAGACGAACAACGCACTCATAGAGGAATTTCAGGTGTATCATCAAAAGAGCACACCTTATCACCCACAGGCTAACGGGACAGTGGACGCGTTCAACAAAGTGCTTGAAAACACGCTGACCAAAGTATGCAATGCTCAACAAAGTGATTGGGACCTACACATACGTGCAGTGTTATGGGCTTATCGAACGACATGCAAGAAATTGATGGGACAGACACTTTTTAGGCTTGTCTATGGAGTGGAAGCCGTAATGCCTATGGAATACATTGTGCCAAGTCTGCACATAGCAGCGCTTACAGTTTTGACGGATTGCGGAGCCCTGGAGGAGAGGCTCGCATAGTTGGATGAGCTCGAAGAAGAACGATTTTTGGCTAGATTTCATCAGCAGGTCCAAAAGCATTGTGAAAAGGCATGACACGACCGCCATATAAAGCTGCACACATTCAAGGTAAACAATCTGGTATTGTTGTATGATAGTAAGTTTGATAAATTCCCAGGGAAGTTCAGGATGCACTAGTTAGGGCCATATATTATTAAGGAGATTACCAATGGAGGTGTGATACAGCTGGTCAAGTTAAATGGAGAACTCTTCCCAGGAAAGGTGAATGGCAGTCGTTTGAAGCGATACATCGGCGATCTGGCGATGTGACTATATGGAAGTAGCACAGTCTTAGAGCTCTAGGCAGCTGAAAGGAGGTGCGAGACTCTAAACTACATTGCCCGGGAGATGTGCGATTTTAGGACTGCGCGAAGTAGTGAAGTGTCACAAGGTCCGCGACAACGCGAAGATAGCTGCGCTGGCGCGCAGGTCTGTTGGAAGGTGACCGTTAAAGTCACTATTCACAATTTGATGGTTGGTTTCAGGCCAAATGGAGCGGGAAACAGGCATTTAAGGCGAACTTTATGGGTTAGATTCTTGAAAATCTGCCGCCAATCTAGCATTAATGAGCCGAATGTGGGGGGAATGGTCGAATTCAAATTCAAAAGGCCCTATAAATTACAAGTGGCTGTCCAGCGGAAAACACTTGGCAATTTGAGAACTGAGTTGTTGCGCTATCAAGTGTTTATGGACCTGTCAAACTTTGAGGCTTTGAAAACATTTCCAAAGGAGACGGAGGACCTTCTAACCAGACTGATGTCGACACCCACGGAAGCTGCGCAGGGGATTGCGGAAGTAGAAGCCCCAGAAAGCGTCAGAGCGATAGCTAAGGTCCCTAAATCAACCCGCACACTGCGACCTAAGAAGGCTATGATCCCGGTGCGTGTCTCGATTAGAAACCCACAGAGGACTAAACTTACCTTGCAGGGAGAGGGGAAGGCCATTAATTTGGAGGCTGAAGAGGAGGAAGAATTTGAAGAAATCCTGGTGGATGAGGATGTAGAGATGGAAGTTGAAACGCAGGGTGCGGAACCTATGAGTCGGTTGCTTGAATATGTGCCTCTGCGCAAGGGTAAAGCCAAGGTGCCGAAGGATATATTTGAGAGCAAGAGCTCTCTACAAACTCCGCTGCTCCTTGACAATATTATTTTTGAGGGACCACACTTGGGGCGGGTTCCAGTATTGAAATTTGAAGATTGGGACCTCGCAGACCACGAGAAGTTCCTGCATTTAGCGACTGATCAGTTAATGCGCTAGAGGATCGACACGACTACTAGAACAATTCAATTGGAGCCACGGAAATGGCTCAAGGGTGAGGAGAAAGCAAGGTTGCTAAACCTGCTCTGGGTGCCACATTACCACCGCGCCCTAGTGACTTTCTGCGTCATCAGGCAGCTGCTTTGCTTGGCACATGATGGGTGCTTGTGGCTGTAGGAGCCCATCCCCATCACAGACCATTTGATTCACCGAATTACACGCCTACTTTACTCAGGAGAGGATCCAACTAACATTTCAGAGTGAAAAGGTGGCTAGTTGGCCCTCGTGGAGGCAATGAATAGGAAGTTTAAGATGGAGAAGAAGAAGTGAGGGTATGCCATCTCTAGCATCAACAACCCTGCAGTCAAGGTCGTGACATAGATATTGGCAAGGAAGGTGATGCGGAAGTGCCACGTGGATGAGGTGCCCGTGCCAGTGGTTGCACTAGTGGTTCAATGTGCAGAAGGAGTCCAATTCAACTGGGTGAACTACCTATGCGACGAGTTCCTTGCGAACTATCGCGAGGCTTAGGAGCAGGGCAAAACGTTTCATTACGCATGGCTCCTGTTGTCGATCGTACTGGTGGCATGGGAGCTGCCCGAGGATAGCCAATTCCCCTCGATTGCGTCGAACCTTCTAGAGGCAGCGAAGTATGCTTCGCTGTGGGCGACCAAGGACGCACAACGAATCAGAGAAAGCAAGATATTTTGGGTGCTAATGGAGATAAATATCCATATGGGGATCAATCGCAAGCCGTGGTTGTCGCCCACAGTGTACGATAGTTTACAGAGCTTTGCAGAGTTCAAAGCGGATTTTCACCATGTCTTCATCAAGGTGTGGAAGGACCCTACGAAGACATGGCATGACCTACCATTCTTGGCGACTGATGATGTCATTTTTGCAGCCTTTGAGTCTTGGCCGTCGGAGTGGTGCGCTCCAATTGGCTTCGCGGTGGAAACAGCCAAGTCTGTCGCGCAATGCAAGAAGTAAGAGACAAAACTTCGGATGGCGTAGCTCGCGGAAAAATGCAGGAAGGAAGAAGCAACGGCTAAGGCCCAGGCAGTGCGCGACGTTGCAAAACTGGCGGAACAACAAAAAATAGGAGAAGAGTGCGAAGGATAGAAGTCACGTTCGCCCGAACCAAAGACATACACAGAACAAGGTGGCACGGACCCATAGACGACATCCACCCAACTCAAGCGTCTGTGACCATGAGAGCAGATAGTGCCGTGAAAGAAGACAAAAGCATCAAAGACTTCTTTCGACCCAATCACCCTCACTGAGGGGTATTTACATGATATTAGCGAAACGATGAGGGATGTCACCGCGGAGGCCCTCCAACAATTTGAAGAACAACAACAGATGGTATTGGGGGCTCTCTGAATAGAGTTGCAAGAGTTGCAGGTTTGCACTCCACAGGCTGGCACAATGTCCACCAACGTCGTAGTCGACACTTCAGTTGCTGAAGAAATGTTGGGCACAAGGGTGACCAACATGATAGTGCTACCAGATGGAGCACTCATTACAAAGAATGAGGTCGACAGGCCTGCGGTCAGCAATTTGAAAGGGGTTGGATTAAATGTGGTTGCGCTTCCTCGGGAGACGCTCTATCTCTTGCAAGATGGAGTCACCACAGAACTTCGAGCTAGGGAGAGTTGTGCTCTACAGGTAATGAGTGAGCAGTGCATCAACATTGAGCAGTTGGGCCTGTAGCGCAACGAGGCAGTGGAGCAGAACAAACATATAATGCAGATTGTGGAGGAACCTGCCAGATGGTCCTGGGGTTGGCCATTCAAGCAGAGGTACTGGTAGAGGCGCACGTCCATAAATTAGCTACAGGGGTGCACGACGCAAGAGCAGAGATGGCCAGGGTTCAGCTAAAGTTGAACCTACAGATCGCAGAACTACACTTGAAGGCTCAACCTTCAACTCCACCAAGGTTAGAGATCACCGCGGTTATGATAACGATCGCGACGATTGACAGTGTAGTGACAGACTGCATGGAGATCTTCGAACAATCATTCGAGGTCCTAATCACCCTGCAAGAGGACTTGAATGTAGAGCGCCTAGAGACAGAGGTGTGCGGGCTATAGTAGAGGTACGACGAGGTAAAAGGGACTCTGCAGACAGTTGCCCTTACACAAAGGCTTGCACGGATGCTGCAGGCAAAGGCGCTCAAGGAACAGGTGGATGCCGCTCGGCACAAAGAAGCATCTTGAAAGCGCCCCTACACCCATGGATCGACGAGGCTTATGCAATTACAAACTCCATTGAAGCAAAGCTCGCGCAATTGCAAGCAACTTAGCAGAGGATTTAGGGCAGCAGTTCAGCAGCATTGGTCACCGAACAACGCGTGGAAGAAGTCCATCAGGAGGTCGCTTAGTGCACTGTTGCAGTTGCAGTGATTCAAACAGAGCTGGGAGGTCTTCGCTCTAAGATCTCCGCACCTGCAAAGTGACTCAAGGGCGAGTCACGATGTTTGTGTAGGGGGCTTGTTTGGCGCGGGATCCCCCAAGGGCAATTTTGGGGCTTAGAGCCCATATTTTGGTCCAATTTTGTAATTCCAATGTAAAGACTCCGCATTTTGTGGACTTGGAGCGCGTAGATGTTAAAGAGTCATAGGGTTGTTTGCCTTATTTTGATAATATAACGTCGGCTGTAGAAGATCTACCCATGGTCTGCGGACCATGGGATTGTATAAATAGAGCTAAGCTCTAAGTAGTTAGAGGCATAAATAATGGACTAAGATTGAACATGTATGCGAGATAGCTTTGAAGTAGAAGTCTAATTGTTGGGTTGTAGCGTAGGTAGAGGCTTTGCAGGTGAGTGCGCAGAGGCCTAGAAGTCCGCAACTAAGTGCGCAGACCCTTGCAACTAAGTGCGCAGGGCGAGTAGAGTCTGTAATTATCTCTGGAAGTATTAATAAAGAGAAGTATTCTATCATTTCTGCGTCTTTATTTCCTGTTTATGCATCTGTTATATTGGGTATGAATTTCACTTCTAATGCTTATATGATGCGCGGATGTGTATAATTATATTGGTTAAGTGAACACAAGTAAGAACATCTGTTTACGCGAAGCAAACTAAGATCTGATAATAAGATAAGTAAGATACTTAGCCTAGTTTGGGAAATAACGCAGTTCACTGCCCTAACAGCGTGAATGGACTTCAGCCCCTGGTTAGGGTTGCACGAAAGTCGATTGTGACACTTCATGAAGGTATTGAAGGGTAGAGCAGAGGGATAAAACTTGTGTGAAGGTAGGAATAGTTGGAATAAACCAACATCACAACCATCTCAAGGGTGTGGAAACTTGGTTCTAGCATCCCCCCATACTGCTTCGGGTGAGACTTCAGTCAGCGCTCCACGGGCTGATGCCGAAAACGCCAATAGTGTAGGGATTTGTTTGGCTAACTAATGCTGAACTTGGGTCAGGTCCCCTCAAGACAACAAGCCCGTGACTACCTCGATGAAGCCCAACTTTAAGAAGTTATGCGGTAGTGATGCTGGACCCGATTTGCCTCTGAGTTTCATAAACTCATACTAGCATTGATGTTCTTGGTGAACTCCTGTCTGAATATATGTTTTGCAGTTAACATGTTGAGCTCATATATGGTTGAGCCTCACTGGATTGGTGCCTAGAATCTTTTGAGATATCTTCGGGGTACAATCTCTCATGGATTGAGATACACTGTCGGAAATATGAAGCTGCATGATTATTCTGATGCTAATTGGGCAGGCAGTGTGGAGGATCGTAAGAGCACTTCTGGGTGCTGGTTCTCTTTGGGTTCTGCATCGATATCCTGGATGAGCAGGAAGCAGAAGTCGGTTGCTTTGAGCACCAATGAGGTAGATACATAGCTATGAGTATGGCCTCCTGTGAAGCTTTTTGGTTCTGGAAGCTCTTTTGCGAGCCGTTTGGACACGTGCTGGATACCATCATGGTCTTCTGTGACAACTAGAGGGGGATTCGATTGTTGAGGAATCCCGTGTTCTATGATCGCTCCAATCATACAGACATCAGGGACCACTTTATCTGCAATATGGTACATACTACAACGGGGAGCAAGAAGGCTCCATCACTTTGGGATTGATGTGCAAGTCGCTGATATTCAGATGAAGCCCCTGGGAAAGGTCTAATTCTTGACTTTTCGAGAATGACTAGGAGTCGTGGAGAGATTCTCTCCTGAAAGTCCAGTATAATATGGATATTGAGCTCTGGGAGCCCTGGGGGGCTTAGGGGTACTTCTTGGAGCGATGAGCAATCATAGGGTGAATGGTTTAGCCTTCCCCTAGTGATTTGTTGTGTACAGGGTGAGTGGTTTAGCCTTCCCTTGGGATTCCCCTGGCGACATGTAGGTAGGATGAGTGTTTCATCTTTCTCCTCCTGAGACATCCTACCCATGCAGTCTAGGACTCATGGGAAGTACCGCTCATCTGGCCAATGAGTGGGGAAATTAGGATACAAACCATAGTAGTACCGATGGACGCATTGTGTTACTACTGTACTCTCTATGCCTCAATTGGATCAATTGGAATTGACTTCGGGTCAGTAAGAGTGTTTTGACACACTCTCTTTATTGGAATTGATTTTGGATCAGTAAGAGTGGTGTGATACAATCTCTTTATTTGGAATTGTTTTCGGATCAGTACGAGTGGTATGGTACACTCTCTTTATTTGGAATTGATTTCCGATCAGTAAGAGTGGTGTGATACACTCTCCTTATTTGGAACTGATTTTGGATCGGTAAGAGTGGTATGTGACACTCTCTTTATATGGGACTGACTTCATGTCAGTAGAGAATGGTATGATACATTTTCGATCACTTCTTCTTCTTCATAGTTTAGCAAAGTAGGGCAGAGCAGTGCAGGGCACTGATGGCAAAGATAATACGGATTGACAGATGAATTAGCAGATGGAGTTCTCTCTAGTTGAGAGGGAGTGTTAAAATTGGCAACTAGGGCCAAACTTCTTGTGGGTCACCTTATTTATGGCAGCTGGTATTTTTCTTGGATTCTTCTCATCAAGAGATGTAGGATTGATCTAAAGATCATCTGATTCTGACATGTATTCATGGAGATATGAATTTATTTGTGTTATGTGACAATTCATTAAGGTCGGCCATCAACCTAATTACCCCTACTCATCCTCAATGTTGCACTATAAATAGGTGGCTTGCAAGTCATTTTAGACACACCTCTTGTGATCTCTTCCTCTCCACTCGTTTGGGTTTTGGTTGAAGGAGAAGTCACCAAGAGTATACATTGCCCTAAAGGAGATGCCCTAGCTCCTTAACGCTGTCATGGAGGACAACCCTTAACGCAGCCATGGGAAAAGCCTTAATGATGTCATGGAAAAAGCTTAAACATTGTCATGGAAGAGGCTCCTACAACAGTCATATGAGAGGCTTTAATGTAGGTAAGGAGATGCCCTAGGTGCAGTCATAAACTCAGATGTGTGAAGCAGAAATAACCGCTTTAATGATACCTTGACCTCGCATGACAAGGAGTAGTATCCTCTCTCGGCATACCTGTGATTTGAAGATGGTGTTCTCGAACGAATGGAGCAAAGAAGGCTGATGATAATCTCGACATATGTCTAGGCAACATACCTGTAGGTGTTGTCTTGTCTCAACATCAATCGGATGGAGCAGAAAGGCCTTAAGACCTGTAACAGTAATCTCCTGAAGATGTTATTACAATCTCGGCATAGCTACAAACTTGGGTGCAGGATCTCGGTGACTAGGTGCAGTCATGGATGGTGCAGAGATCCATATTATAGAGGACAGTTTAGGATGTCCTTCTCGGAGGTTGGAAATCTCGGATGAGGTACAGTAAGGTACCTCTGTTGCAGCCTAGTGATGCAGTGCAACATAGAGATGATGAAGTGCAACATAATAATGATGAGTGCAGCATGATGATGAAGTGCAACATAGTGATGAAGTGCAACATAGTGATGATGAGTGCATCATGATGATGAAGTGCAACATAGTGATGAAGTGCAACATAGTGATGATGAAGTGCAACATAGTGATGATGGATGCAACATGGTGTTGGAATCACCTTGGAGAATCCGTTGAAGAATGAAATCTGATAAGTGTGCCTCCACCTGAGTTCAGATCTGCAGTCCTTGTCATCAGAACTACTGTGTCATCTTCATGGTTAAGATCTCAGATGTTTGATCTTCTATCTTGACAAGTCAAAGTGTTGACTTATGATGTATATGTACTATCTCTCTCTCTGTTGATTTTTTTATAATCAATTGAGCATTTGAAAGCGACAAAAGCAGTGATATCACTGTATGCTCCTTGCCCTTCGACTCCGACTGGAAATCATCATATTAGGTATGTCCAAAGCGTTTTGTTTTCTCATGCTAGGTTGGCCTAATAACATTGACTTATGAAGGTGTTCAATAGATTGTATTTGAGTTTTATGCTTGTATAAAAGTACAGTGGCGGTTGTTACAATTGCTATCGTAAGCAAAGACTTCATAGGTCTCTGCTGCTATCTTTAGCCATGTCTATGTTGCCGCTTACTCAGATGCTTCAACCACTTATGTCTATGACCTTGCTTCGGGTGTTACTCATGAATTTGTAGTTCACGTGGGTTCTAGATATTTCCTTTTGTTAAAGATCGAGTGTAACTGGAAGATAAATAGCTTGAAAGAGATCATAGGTCAAGGGTCATAGGTTCAGACCGAGCACTTATTTCAACGTTTTGGTTATGTGGAGTAATTGGCTTGAATGAGTACGCTGGTTGTGTAATAAATATAAGTGATATGACATTTGATTTGTTCATGAGCACTGTGGACACACACGTTGATAGCTTGATTAGGATACTTGGTAGATCCGTCACCCTCTCTTGATATGGACATAACTTATCAACAACAATGTGTAGCATAATTGGTATGGCACTTCATGTGGGTAACAAACATCATTGGTTCAATCCTTTGATTGTTATAAGGTCAGATTATTTTATTTTTCCCCATTAAGTTCAATTAAAAGCCAAAGAAAAGACTATTTCATGAAGATAAATTGAATATATAAATGATTTCACTTTGTCACAAAGCCAAGGAAAAAGTTCATTTTGTATGAAGATTAATTTAATATAATGTTTCAATTGCTTTTGGAAGTTGTTATTGAATATCAAAAGAAGCATTGTAATAAGGGCCTCTGAGACAGACTCTTTTAAGAGCATGAAGAATGTTATCGACGTATCCTTGATGATCCAAAATTTTGTTATGTGCTTGAAGACTTCTATACATGTTCTTGTAGGAACATGTTTTGAGAAGGTTTGTGAATGAACAAATTACGGTTATGACTTGAAGCATTACTGTGGCAGTTGGATAGAAGTAGAGGTAAAGGCAGTGCAACATGGTTATTGAAAGAAGTGTGTGAACAGTGTGTTCAGTATAATCTATCACATTTTTATCTTCTATCTTTAGGGTGGCAGGGTGGTGGAAGGTGGAGATTGGAGTCTCCTTTAGGTTGTGTTGAAATTATGATGTTCTATGCTGTAACCATGACTTATTACAAAACTTCTTTATGCTGCGATACTATATAAGCAATTGTAGATAGAACATAAATCAAATGCACAATAGAAGACAACCAAGAATACAAAGAGACACAAAGAATTTAGGTCCAATGATTAGGGCTAAACTCACAAGGGGAAAACCCAACCAGATTCTTCTTCTATTAGAAATCAATTGTTCAGTAGAGATACATAGTACAATGAGAGATCAAGAGAATAAGTTCACCCAAATCTGAACAAACTATAGCATGAAGATCACTTGTAGCAACAACAGACGTACACACTGAATCAACCTTCCCTTCAATTGAATCAACACTGAAACACTAAAGCACTGAATCAACCTTGGCTCACCAAGTTTTGATCTTACTCTCCAAGTCTCTCTCTCACAATCTTCTTCAGCTCTCTCCAACTCTTTCTTAGGTTTGAATTCTTCTTTCACAATGCCCAAGTAGTGAGGGGAGAAAGAATCAGGCACATATATATAGGAGGAGCAACGAATCAATGCCATAAAGGAGGAGTTACTCGCATGCCAAGAGGAGTGTAACTCATGCCCATTTAGGACATTTAACTCATGCCATTAAGGAGGTACGCATGCCTTTGTAACTTATGCTTTTAAGAGAGAGTGTAACATATGCATTAAAGAGTGGATAAGAGGAATCTTTAATGACATGCTTTTATTGAGTGTAAGAGAATTTTTTATGATGTGCTTCAATGAGTGTAAGAGAGTGTAAGAGGAATATGCCATGCCAATAATGAGAGTGTAAGAGAACATTATTGAGAGCCATGATTGAGGGACTTGAATTTTCTTTTAATAATAATCTAATAGTATCATAAGAATAATAATAATAATAATATTAATGATAATATTGATGATTAAGTCAAAATTGAACACTTAGGATTGATTGATGGTCAAAAGGGATTTTCTATCAACAATACTTGATTACCAAATGATACAAGGTGATTTACTATCTTGAGACTTCTTAATTTTAGACTTTCTGATTTTAGAAATTCTATTTTTAGACTTTCTATTTCTAGAAATTCATCCCTAAGCTGTCAAATTTTCAACACTCCCTCTCAGCTAGGGAGGAATTTCTGTTTGCAACAAAATATCTTTGCTTTCTTTGCCCATCTCTCTTCATTTATGTTCTGTATCATCTGGAACAATGATGTCTCACTCTAATGAAGAAGATCATCATAGTGGAGCTCTTGCTACCACCCTATATCCACAGACAATAGGGGAGATTAATCTATCACCCTATATTCGCTTGTGGGGATTGCCACTTGCCAACATATGACAAGGATATCGCACAACCAAGTCTCATCTCTGCTTGGGGGGATAGCCCATTTGATAAGGATCTCACACAACCAAGTCTCATCTCTGCTTGGGGGGATAACCCACTTGTCAAGGATCTTGCACAACCAAGTCCCATCTATGCTTGGGGGGTTAACCCACTTGTCAAGGATCTCGCACAACCAAGTCACATCTCTACTCGGGGGGATAACCCACTTGTCAAGGATTTCACACAACCAAGTCACATCTCTGCTTGGGGGGGTAACCCACTAGTCAAAGATCTCGCACAACCAAGTCACATATCTGCTTGGGGGGATAACCCACTTGATAAGGATCTCACACAACCAAGTCTCAACTCTGCTTGGGGGGATACCTCACTTGATAAGGATCTCACACAACCAAGTGTCATCTTTGCTTGGGGGGATCCACTTGTCAACACATGACAAGGATCTCACACAACCAAGTCTCATCTCTGCACCATATCCCTTGTATAGTGGTATGTTATCTCAATGTGCTTGGAGTTGTCATGGAACACAAGATTTTTTGCAAGTTGAATGCCACTCTTATTGTCACAGTATATTACTGTCGTATCTAGCACATGCACAAACAACTCTCCAAGGAGCTTCCTCAACAATACTGCCTCGCAGCTATCCATGCTAGCAACAATGTACTCTGCTTCAACTGTGATAAGGGCTACATACTTATGTTTCTACTCATCCAAGATATCATGGCAGATCCCAAGCTAAAGCAACATCCAGATGTGCTTTTTCTATCAGCAAAGTTACTAGCCTAATCAACATCAGAGTACCCATGCAATTTTACATCTCTAGGAATATGTTCCAATCCAAGATTGATGGTCCCATGCAAGTATCTCAACACATGGTTTGCAACAATCCAGTGTGCATGAGATGGTTTAATCACATATTAGATAAGAGTATTGACCACAAAACATATGTTTGGTCTAGTGTTCACTAAGAACATCAATGCCCCAATCAGTTGTTGATACTTGGAAAGGTTTGCCAAATCAAGACCTGCAGCTTCACCACACAACTTCTTGAAGTTCATCTCCACTGGAGTATTCATGGATTTGCATTTTGTCATACCAAATCTTTCTAGTAGCTTAACAACATATTTTCCTTGAGAAAGGAAAATCTTACTAGGTTTCTGTCGTACTTCAAGACCCAAAAAGTAGTGCATCAAATGAAGATATTTCATTTCAAATTCAAAAGCTAACTCCCTCTTACACTGGAGGGTAAGGGGTTTTTCGCTTGTTAGTAATAAGTCATCAATATATAAATACCAAAATCAAAGGCATACCTTGGGCTATTTGAAGTAGAGATTTGGATCAACATTGCTTTTGGTAAAACCAAGCTTCATAAAAAAGCTATCAATGCGGGCATACTAAGCTCTTGGAGCTTGCTTCAAACCCTAGAGGGATTTCTTTAGTCTACGCATATGACTTTTTTGGTCATGTACTTCAAAGCCTTGTGGTTTCTTTACAAATACTTCTTCGTTGAGGAAGCCATGCAGAAAAGCAGTCTTCACATCTAGTAGCTAGAGCGCAATAGATCAGATGGTTGTATAACGAACAATAGGTGCAAAGATTTCATCATAGTCTATTCCCTCTTTTTGAGAGAACCCCCTGACCACAAATCTAGCTTTATATTTTTCAATACTACCATCAACACCATGTTTAATTTTATACAACCATTTAGAAGACACAACATATTTACCTTGGGGTCGTGGAACCACTTCCCATACATCACTGTGAATGATGGACTCATATTCTTCAACCATTACATCTTTCCACACTTGAGCCTTCACAACTTCTTCAAAGGTGCATGGTTCAACATGAATAATGTTGCTCGTGGCTACAACATATCTTTGGAACCGGCATGGTTTCTTGCTTTCTCTGAAGGTTCCTCTGGCAGCAATATGTTTATCAACATCTTGAATTTTCCAACTTGTTCCTCTTTTCTTTTAGCATGTGGAAGTAGATAGGGTAGTCACAGATCCTCAAGTGCTTAGCCTTGGGATTTTCACGAAAGAAGACTTCTTTCGGAGTCTTGTTGTTTACGGCACGATGAGGAGATCTATTTTGAACATAGACAACTGTGTTAGCAGCTTCTCTCCATAGAAACTTTGGTAATTTCTAATCATGCAACATAGCTTTGACTGCTTCCGTGATAGTTCTATTCTTTCTCTTAGCCACCCATTTTGTTTTGGGTTGTACGATACCGTGGTCTCTTTCATGATTCCAAATTCCTTGTAGAAGCCTTGAGCTCTTGTCCACTTTATGTCCACTCAAGTCGTGGGATGGCTTGACATCTTCCTCAATCTCGATACAAAGGACTTGGTTCTCACATTCATCAACTGTACCTGTTGATTCCATAACAAGAGCAAGAGAAATAATAGAAAAGTAAATAAACATAATGAAAGTACACTTGGGGATGAGGCATGTCTTTCTTTCTTTTCTAGAGGTGAGAGTGGCTCCTTCATTATCCTTGCACCAACTTCCTCTTGAAGTTTACTCTTCCTGCACTATTCTGCACCTTGATAATCTTCAATATCTACTTTTCTTGACCGCATCCTCATCAAGAACCTAGTGAAAGAATCATTCAAAAACTATTAAGATAAATCTAAACAAGATCAGGGACACAAAGAAATAACATAAGACTTGAAAATACTTCTTTTTTAATGGGGATTGAAGGAGGCTGTTGGCTCCTTTAGATCCAACCTCTATAAGTTACCACTGTCCATCAATCATATATCATTGGTAGAAGAAATGCATCTTCTTGAACACCACTTGGCAAGCTCCATGATCCACTCTAATCTAAGAGATTTCGGAAACCATCTTTCTCACATAAGGTAATGCTTTATAGTGAAGATGAGTGAAATTTCTGTGCCAATGTTTATGTTGATGATTACTTATCATGAATCAATGCATGGATAGGTCTTCCATTGATTTTATAAAGATATTCAAATTTTGATCCCAAAGTGAAGACATGTAATAATAAATATACAAATTGACTTCATTGCTTGCAATGATTGAGCCGAGAGGCTCGTTCTACAACCCAATATGATATGTAACACTATCTGTCCGTCATTAAAATTAAATTGAAATTTTGCTCATGTCCGTCAAAATAAAAATTATGACAAATCTAAAAATAAAAAGATTAAATAACTGTACAAAACATTTAAATATTGTCAGCTCATAAAAAAATTTATACGTGGAGAAATTGGATCCCTCTCAGCTCATGTTAGATTGGTATTTAAGATGGATCTAGATTCTATGCTGGTATTAGTCATAATCCATCTTTGATCATTGCAAAAGAGGTTAGTTTAAAAAACTATCATTCCAACTTTTGCAAAAGTCGTGATTCTTACCTACAACCACTATTTTTAGGAAACTCTAATATCAAAATTGCCAAAACCCATAAGATTATGACTTTTCTCATATAATGCGAGTGTCAAAACCTCCGTATTTTCAGCATTCAATTTCTATCAGTTATTTTTTCATAACCTTATATGCATTATACCTCTTTTCAAGGCAACACTTTCTTACACATGCATAAACAAAAGTAAAACTACTCTTTACTTTGCATTCATCAACAAGTACCAAAACCACAACTATTAAACACATGCAACATTTTAATTACTATCTGCAAAATTACTATCATATCTTGGGTTCCTTGAAATCTTGGAAGAACGATAGTAGTAAAATTTTATTAGTAAAATTTCAGCAACAATATTTCAACAATAAAATTTCTGTAGTAAATTTCAACCGTAAAAATTTCAGCACAAAATGAGCAGCGAGTAGAAGGAACAAGAAGTGATATTTCAACAAAGAAAGTGGACTGCAAATAGAGTGGACAACACTTTATATTTCAGTAGAAAATGGGCTGTAAATAGAGTGGACAACAAGAGATATTTTAATAGAAAGTAGGCTGCAAATAGAGTGGACAGGGAGAAATATTTCGGAAGAACACTTGTCTTTTTGAGCTTGTCTTCACCAAAGCTTTGACATTATGTTGAAATTCTGATGTTCTATGTTCTAACAATCACTTATTACAAAACTTCTTTATGGTGCAATATTAGATAAGCAATTGTTGATAGAACATAAATCAAATGCACAATAGAAGCCAACCAAGAATACAATGAGACATAAAATTTAAGACCAATGAGTAGGGAAAAACCCACAAGGGAAAACCCAACCAAATTCTTCTTCTATTAGAATTCAATTGTTCAACAGAGATACAAAGTACAATGAGAGATCAAGAGAATGAATAAGTTCACCCAAATTTGAACAAGCTGTAGCATGAAGATCACTGGTAGCAGCAACAGATGCATACACTGAATCAACCTTCCCTTAAACTAAATCAATACTGAAACACTGAAGCACGGAATCAATCTTGTCTCACCAAGTTCTGCTCTTACTCTCCAAGTCTCTCTCTCAAAATCTTCTTCTTCTTTCACAATGCACAAGTAATGAGGGGAGAGAGAATGAGACACATATATATAGGAGGAACAACGAATACATGCCATAAAGGAGGAGTAATTCGCATGCCAAGAGGAGTGTAGCTCATGCCCATTAAGGAAATGTAACTCATTCCATTAAGGATGTACGTTGTAGGAATTTACAGGGTAAGTTCCTTAAATAGAACCCCAAGGGACACTGCTCACAAATAGATCATAGATCAGTACACCGATGTTCTTGACGTGGTTAAAATCCCCAAAGAGGGAAACAGTCCACGACTTGAGCCAACGCGGCCACTTCAATCAATTTATTAATGTAAAAGAAAGAAAATTTACACGAGCTTCTCTCATGAACGGTCACTTTACAAATGACCCTCCATGTTCTTTAAATAGAGATCATGGACCAATCCGGTGTTAAGCCACGGATCAAGTGTCGGTAATACCAAGGAGAGAATGAATCGTCAGATCACTTTGTGTCTAGAACATATCGTGATCGTCGAATTGTAAGTTACAAAAGTACAAAGTAAAGAAACATACTTTACCTAACTCTACACTAGACCAAGTTATACTTAACTATTTCCTATGTGTCGGAATATCCTAACATCCCCCCTTAAGAACAACTTGGGATAGGATTGAAAGATGTACAAATATGACACAATAGGAGAAGTTTAGTAAACTTCGGCTCTATGAGAGCCTTTGTAAAGATGTCTGCAACTTGATCATTGGTTGAACAATATTTCACTTCAAGAACATGGTCATGAATGAGCTTTCTGATGAAGTGCATGTGTAGGTCAATGTGTTTGCTGCGTTGATGTTGGACTGGATCTTTGCATAGTTGAATGACACTTTGATTATCACACCAAAGTGTAGTCGGATGTTGCTGCTGAAAACCAAACTCTGACAGGATATGACGAAGCCATAGGGCTTCCTTACTAGCTTCTATGGCGTCACGATACTCTGCTTTTGCTGAAGAAAGAGAGATGGAACTTTGTTTCTTGCAAGCCCATGTAATATGTCCAGAACCAAGAGTGAAGACAATCTGCAGTAGACTTCCGATTATCAGGGTCACCAGCCTAATCGGAATCAGTGAAACCAACCAATAGAGGAGATGCTTCTGCATTGTAATGAATCCCAAACTGAATTGTACGTCAAACATAACGAAGTATTCTTTTAGTTGCTTTCCAGTAGACTTACATGTGGGTTTTGCATAAACCGAGCAATAAGGCCAAAAACAAAGGAAAGGTGAGGACAAGTATGGGTCAGATACAAAAGTTTTCCTATAAGCTGATGGTATAAGGTAGCATCAACTTCAGGGGAAGTACAAATGACTGAAAGTTTGGCTACTGAAAGGGAGAAGGGACTGGCTTAATATGTTCCATGTGAAAGTGGCATAGAAGATCACATGCATACTTGGACTGGGAAAGGGAAATGCCTTCTTTGGATTGCAAGACTTGAAGACCAAGAAAATAATGCAAGTGTCATAAGTCCATCATTTCAAGCTTCTTTTGAAGGTTGGACTTCACATGGTTTATAAGGTTGGGATCACTACCAATAAAGATAAGATCATCAACATAAAGAACAAGAATGATAAGAGACTTACCCACTTTCTTGGTGTAGACAGTATTGTCAGAATGACACCTAGAAAAGCTAGTGTCTAAAAGGAAGCTATCCATTTTGGCATACGAGGTCCGAGGGGCTTGTTTGAGACCATAAAGGGATTTCTTAAGTTGACATACAAGGTTGGAGTCTATTTGTATAAAGCCAGGAGGTTGTTCCATATAGATTTCTTCACGAAAGTCCCCATGCAAGAAGGCAAATTTAACAATCATCTGATGGAATTCTCATTTGAAAGAGATAGCATGGGAAAGAACAATGCGGATAGAGTTCATTTTGGCAACAAGGAAGAAGGTTTCAGTGTATTCAATGCCTTCAACTTGTGAAAAACCCTTAGCAACAAGTCAAACTTTATGTTTATCAACTTTTCCATCTAGTCCAAACTTGGTTCTGTAAACCCATTTGCATCTAACAAATTTTCATCCCTTTGGAAGAGGAGCAAGGTCCCATGTATCATTTGCCAATAGTGAACGATATTCTTCATTCATAGCTGCATCCCAATCTGGATGGGCTGAAGCTTCTGCAAAGGTGTTAGGATCATAATTCGCTGAAGCTTGAGTCGGTAAAGAAGAGGCTCTATCAAACTGAGAACGTGTGCAACGCTAATCTGTAGGATCGCCTGCAAGAGCACCTGCTGCATCCTGAGTAGCGCAGACCCATTTTGGAAGTTGAGGAGCTGAAGGAGGATCCCGAGAATGTGGGGGGAGGATTGTCATCCTCACTGTCATCATCTGAAGAAGAAATATTTTCAGAAGTAGAAGGGATAGAGAGACGTAACACATCCGCCGAACTAGGTTCGTAGGCTGATATATTTTCAACAAACTTTACATCTCTTCCAATGATAACATTTTTGGATTTAGGTGGAAGAAGTCTATATTCTTTGACATCTTTAGAATATCCAACAAAAATACATTTTTCACCTGAGTCACCGGATTCGTCCAAAACCCCCTACAAATCTCGAATTTAGCGAATCTGACACGATTCGTCCGAATTCGTGTCCAAATCATATGACACGTTGTGTTCGTTTCCGACACGTCGAATCCGAGGTTGTGTCACGATTTTCAAAAGCGTGTCGCGATTTTGGGACACGTGTCCTGTTTCCAGGACTCGCTAAGCTCAGTGCGGGAAAGAAAACAGTGTGTTTTCTCATTAATATTTTCATTTGGCAAGTGATTTGTGCTGTTGCAGCAAGGAGTAGAGCATTTTGGTAGCTTCATGATCAAGTCTAGGCCCTAGTATTGATATGCTATTAATGATAATGTTAAATTCTTAAAGTAAAAGTGGCATTCTCCTTAATCTTCATTTTCATCCTTTTACTTAATTTTTTAACATTACCATGAAATGACTCAGGATGTTTGAGAGTGGTTCCGGCCTCATTGGATTTCATATGGAGAAAGTAGAATTTTAGATTTCATTTTCGAAATCTAGCAGACTTATCAGTTTTTCAGGATTTTAGGATTGGGGGATTGCAATGTTTCCATTGAATTTTGTCATGTATTAGGGTATGGAACTCGTATTTAATCAAGAGCACCAACCAAGGAGCTTTCTGGAATTATGTCGCTCCGCTCCCGCTTTCGCTCCCGCTTCCAGAGTAACACT